>KZ451885.1:2319620-2389143 GCA_002786265.1 Apostasia shenzhenica | reverse complement strand
AATATTAAAATAGGTATTTTATAAAAAGTAAAAGTAAAATGAAATAGTTATGCTACCTAAGTAAATACATGACTTTTTAATAGCATTTTGAGATGACTTCATCTTATTACAAAATGCAATAGATGAAGTAGTAAAGCGAATTATATTTGTAATTTACACGAATTTTGCTATCATTTATTTTACTAATATCGGGAATTTAGATATAAATGCAAATATATAGCAAAGATTTAAATATTATATGTGCAATTTTTCGCAAGTATATAGTAGGCTCATATGTACATGCTCATTTATCAATTTTACTTTCCTATATTATATGTGCGTTTTTATATTAAAATATTTTCATGTTTTACATCATATATATGTTTTTATAAAAATTAATTATTTTATAGTGTAAATTTGTAAAAAAATTATGTATTATATAATATTAAAAAAATTGTGTGACATGTATAGAAATATTTTTTATTTTATTTTATTTTTATTGTTATGATAGCTAATTCATTTTCCGAAGACCTGCCCTTTTTGCTTCTGTTACAGTTGAACAGGGGAGCATCTGACTTGCTATCTATCTAATATTTTTTCTCGATTGGTTATTTTTGAACTTTTCAAGTATTAAAAATATCTGAAACTTAAAACTAATTTAAATTTATTTTATTTTTAAATCGGCTCAAAATTAATTAAAAATTATTAAATCAAACTGTCAGCTTAGTAAAGCACTTATACTAATTTGAGTTTGTCCTCCAATTCTCGAAGAACGATTCAAATTCACTTAAAATTATACGTATATTATAAATAAATTTTTAAAAATAATTTTAATATATATATATAATGAATATGAAATATTTTTACATAGAAATTAGCTTTGTGGCCTGGTGGTGGTGGAATGGAAGAGAATTAAAGCGTATTTTTTTTAAGATTAATGATCAAATTTTCTTAAATACAAATATTTTTATATTTTTTTGGCAAAACGAGCACAGATTGAGTGATCTAAGAATTGATTTTATCAGAGCATAGCTCAAATCTTGTCCGATTTCAAGTTGAGCCCAAATTTTTAGATTTCAAATTGTTTTGAGCTCCCTGTTTATCGGATGCCGTAAATTGGGAGGTATTATTTGGGTCCAAGTTTGCTCCGACTTTTCTTTTTAAATTAAACATTTATATATATAATATATATAGAACCCAAATTAAGATTTTAAGCATTATGTACTATTATAAAGTTTAAGGGCGTGAGATTATTATATTTTTTCGAAAATTCTTTTGAATAATAATAGAACTCTCTTTGCACAACAGTCATTTTTTATCAGAGTGAGATTTTTCATATAAATTTAATGAGTTCTCTTATTGCTTATATAGTTTCTTCTTTACATCTAGTATTCTAGTATTTCTCATTTTTTATTAAATTTTTGTTATGATTATGTAGAATTTTTTTTTTACGAAATTTATGTCGTCAATTGAGATTATATTCCCAACACTTCTGTATTTATATAAATGTCATTTAAAATTTTAAATATTATATATTTTACGTATAAATCATAAATAGTTTTAATTATATGAAAAAAAAGTGGTATATAAGGTTAATTAATATTAAAAATTTTGGATTATTTTGTTGGCAAATTATTAAATAATGAAAAGTGACCATGGCCCATGTTAATCATTATTGCATGTCCATTAATGCCATCACTGATCATACTTATGACGAGGTTGTTATCAGCTTAGCTTGAGCATCATTGCCTGATGTATGGTGCCATGATACCACAACTAGCAAACAATCACATCATTATTAAATATTTATAGGGGAAATTTTTAAACACAGTCAATAATTAATTTTATTTACATAAATACCTTTAATTTTGCAGCACAATGTGTACTTGTTAGTACTCAATCGATCTCTAAGTTCTGAAGTTTGGCAATGGGCTAAAAATCATGGCTAAAATTACCCATGATCAAAATCTTAAATTTATTTTAAAAAAACTTAAAAAATTATTTTATATTTCATCTCACACAAATTCCGACATTAAACAATCACTTTATTTCACATTTAACACAATTCTCAATGAATCAATCAACTTTATTTCACATCATACACAATTTTTAATATAACCAACTTATTTTATTTCACATCGCACACATTTTTTAAAAATGGTTAAAAATTTCAATCAAATTCTCTTTTTTTTCCTATTACCAAACAGAGCCTAAGTTTTGAAGTTTTTTTCTATAAAAAAAAAGTTTTTAGGTCCTGTTTAGTGCAAGAATCAAAATAAGACTAAAATAGGACCAAATTGGTACAAATTTAAAAAAAAATAATAATAATAAATAAATTTTAATATCAAAAATATTATTTTATTTTACATACTCAATAATTTAAAATAAAAATATCAATTTTATTTCACATTCTAGACTAAAATATTTGAATCGAATAATTTGATCTAAAATGTAAAATAAAATTTATATTTTAATTACAAATTATTGAGTATGTGAAGTAAAATATTATTTTTTATATTAAAATTTGTATAGAATAATTTAAAAAATTTATTTATTTATTATTATTATTATTTTTTTTAAATTAATACTATTTTAGTCCTGATTTTAAATTAGTACTCTTTTCATGAATTTTAGTAGTTTTACTTTCACTTTGATCAACCGTATTTGTTGGGCATCTTTGTTTAGTGAAATTAAAATTTTTAATTTGACATATTGTATTGTATATAATTTTTAATATTAAAATTTAATTATATTTTAGAGTATATATATTTTAATATTAAAATTTAGCCAATTGGTCGCATAGTTTTAAAATAAGTTTAATGATGAAGCAAAGTGTTCACATTCCAACTATTCGCGGGAGTAGAAACTGCAGCAACTAAGAAATTACAGTCTTCCAAATAGAAACTTTTTTTTGGCTCTCTTCAGCCCTATGTCTATATTTCTTTTACTATTTCTTCGTAAAGCAATCTTTCTACTTACGATCAACATCTTCTAGAACTTTTCTTGAACGAACTTATTTACGGTGGAATTAAGTTTTCTATATAAATTTCAAAACACTCTATGCAATATTTAAAAAATTTAAAAGTTATTGTATAATTTTTGAAGGTCTGAGAAGTAATTATGTAAATAGCCTATTTGCCTATTGCTATAAAGTACATTCCCCATTATTATGTGGGTTGCAAAGTCTTATCATAGTCCATCTATTTTCTCTCAACTACAGCAGAGGTAGCCCACATTAGCTACATTTTCTTTGTTAATTTTATATGCATGTTGCTATAAAATATGATAATGTATAATACTATATATATTATTATATATATATATAAAACAATCAAAGTTTTGAGCGTAATTAACATTTTTCTTAAAGTAAATTTGCAGTATAGACACAATTATCTTTAAGTATATAACAAAACATCAAAACTATCTAACAACAAGATTGCAAAAACTTATATAATATTTATAGATATTTTAAAATTAATTCAATAGCTAAACGATACTTAAAAGTGAACTTTTATTAAGAAACACATCTCTTAAATGCATTTTTTTATTAAAATAATATTTTAAAATTAGAATATTCTAATTATAAAATAAAATTTTAATTAGTAAAATAAATTTCTGACTTACTAAGTTAATAATTTCATAGAGAAATTCTTTTATAAAATATCTATAATTTTAATTCATTCACAATGTGGGACTATCATATATATAAAATATTGCAAACTATATAATATATATATATATATTATATGTATATTTTTGGGCAATTAGTGTCAACTATTTTAAAAATAATTCTTCTTTAATTTACATTTACAACTTATTATTTGTAAAATTTAATTTTAATAAAATTAAAATTAAATTTAAGTGATAATAATTTTTATTAAAAATTATAAATGATGTGAAATAAAGTTAGTTATTATGTTAGGATGTGTGATGGATGTGAATAAGTTAGTTATTATTTTAGTATTTATGTAGCATGTAAAATAAAATTAATTTATTTTTTGAATTATATGCATAATATAAAAATATAATTAATTTTTAATATGATATATAAAATTAAAATTAACTAAATTAATTTTAAGTTGGGTAAACAAACGAGGCCTTAGCACCTGCTTTGCTTTGTGATATTATAATTAATTTTTACAATAAAAAATATAATTGTATATAAACTTAGTTTAAATAATTAATATTTATTGAGCAAATATAGGTAGATATCGTGTATCACAGTTCAATCTATATCAATTAAAGTTAATACAATACGTATAAATTTGAGTTAATTTATATGTTTATTTAAGATTTAGACTTGTGTCGATTAATCTAGATTTTATATTTTTTATTAATCTTAATTAATAATATGAGCTTTCAAATTTGAATTAATTATTGGATATTAAACGGCAGGTAATTTAATTAATTAACATTTAATCCAAGTTATTTTAATAAATTTATCACAATATTGAGTAATCAATAATAATAAATTATGCCTTTCTTGTAGCGGCTCATTAAAATATCTGACGGGAAGAGAAGAATTCTTAAAATTTATTAAAACGAATAAAATAATAAAAGATTGAATTAATTATTAGTTATTTAGATGTTGCAAATTAAATTAATTAAATTTTAATAAAATATTGTGAATACTTTTAATAAATAAACTGGATTAAAAATATAAATCAAATTTATAAAGTATTTAATTTAATATATTATTATTATTTAATTTAAGCCAAATAATTACTTTTTTGAGATAACATAATATATAACTAATATTATATCATGCATTCATGCTACATAGACAAAATAATTATTTAATTTAATGATATTTATAAATAATCATAAAAAATATAGAATTTTACTTTAAAAGTGACTTTTTTTTTCTCTAAGATGTGAAATAAAATTGATATTTTTATTAAAAATTATTTAATATATAAATTAAAATAATATTTTTTATATTAAAATTTATGTAAAATAATTAAAAAAATTTATTATTATTATTATTATTATTATTATTTTTAAATTAGTATTATTTTTGTCCTGATTTTAATTTTTGCCGGGCAGGCCTTAGGCTCTGTTTGACAATGGGCTAAAAATCATTAGGTCTAAGTAATTTTAATTTTTGCTAATTATTAAATTTCAAAGTTGCTTTAATCTTTTCCACCAGAGAAATTAATTTAATATCAACGGTGCGACTGCTTTATTAAAGCAAACGGCGTTCATCATTGATTACAAGTGGCAGGTTGGCTTAAGTAATATGATTAATTAAATTAGTTTTTTTTTTATCATTTTTCAAAAAAATATTTTTCCATTTTTTTATAAAATATTAAATTTCAAAGTTGTGCCGTAAGTAAAATGATGCAGGTATTTGTTAATTAATTAGATTTACATAAGTCGTCTTTAAAATTAAATTTTGTACTTATTTTTTGAGCACATAATTATAAACATCACCCTCTCCATTAAATTCAATAATAATTATAATCATTAAATTATAAACTAAGAGTTTACATAGCTTTAGTAAATTGCTGTTGTTTTTGCTTTTTATTTATATCAAATATTTGTTGAGAGTTGAGTTTGTATTTATCATTTAATTAAATTATTACATTAGGCTAGCTGTATTTCTTAATATCGTGATGAGCTGAATTTATTTCATGCATGTCATGTTACTCTTATGATACATATTATATTACTTCTAATAGTTATTTTTATTTATTTATTTTTATCTCAACTATATTATTTTATTAAATAACTATTGCTATTAGAATGTATGCTACATTGGTTGCTTATTTTCTACTCTATCTAATATTAGATTTGTTATTTCATATTACTTGTATTTTCCCACTCTAATATATTATTACAATTTCTTTGCTTTTACAATTTTTTTAATAAGTTCACTGATTCTTAATCATGTACAAATTATAGTCATATATGTGGACAGATACTACACTTATCTATATCACATGTATGATCTGATGATATACTGAATTATATGCTCAAATATTATACTTAGTTACATCATATTGTATTATTTGTCATTAAGCTTAATTCGATTTATTATTTAGAAGAGTATATATTAATTTTACTATTTGTAATTGTCAAGAATTGTTTTATGCTTCATAGTTTAAGACTATCTATTCAACAAGTAGAATGATAAAAAAATGAATAAAAATTATATGAAATTGCATAATATTAAGTCATTAAATTGGGTATATATTTGTTATACTAGGTGAATGAATGACACATACTCAGACTTTTCAAATTATAGGCATATATTTTTTTGAAAACACATTTTGTCATTTTTTATGGAGATCTAAGATACAAGTATTTTATTTGTCTATTTGATTTGTATTATTCTTGACATTCTGGTGGATAGAAAATGTATTTTTGTATTACACTTTTTATTGATCCAAGATCGGTATGGTGTTACAATTTAGTGAAGGATTTTTATTTATTAAATGAATTTGTTTTTTTTATTATTGTACATTACTTTGATATCCAACTATACACAAAATTATACTTTGATCATTATAGGGAACATTAAATTAGTGATATGATGATGATATCATTTCCAATAGAATGTTCAGCTAGATAAGATTTGCATCTTTATTTTTTATTTTCCTTTGTTTTTGTGATGATATTAGATACTATATAAGTTATGTACTTCCACACAGCTTATGCTATTAGAAATAATTACCTACATGTCATATAATTTAGTTTTATTTATGTCTTATTTATCTATTCTTAGTTAATTACGTTATGCACATTCAAAAAATATTACAAAATTTTACATACACACATTTGAGTTAAAACTTAATCAAAATTTATTTTAAAAAAAATATTCTGTTAGCAAATTATTAAAATTATATTTTTACTCTTAATGGTATATATTTTTCTATTCTTCAATACTATACTAAAGCGTTAATTTGTCCTAAAATCAATTCACGTCGCGGATGTCTCATTTCTTTGCCGCCAGATTATATCTAATTATCAATATCATTAGCAAAAATAAATATATTTTTTAATTTGGATATTTGCATTAACTATATCTTAATTATAAAAAATTACATATTTCACTATTAGAAGCAAATAATTATTTATATTATAAAAAAATCTTAAAAAATTATATATTACATACTATTTTTAAATAAAATTACATTATATTATAAATCCGGAGTTCTAAAATTATAATTTATAATTTAAAATGTTAAATCATTGCTCTAAATTATTTTTAATATTAAATACTAAATCTCAAATTTTAAATATTAAAATTTAACATAATACTTTAAATATTGTTTATTTCGTAAATTAGTAATTTTTTTTTAAATTAATCTAGTGAAATGAAAATTTTTATTATGAATTTGTGAATTATATATAATAATATAAGATTACTAAAAATATATTATTAATTTAATTTATAATTTTTAAAAACTATTATGTGAAATATATAATTTTTATAGTGAAATACGTAATTAATTATAATTAAAGTGTTTGTGTGTATTTTTTTTTAATTTTGACTGAAACATGTTTTTCTATTTTTTTTAATATAACTAAAAATTTTACCAACGTGCAACGGTCTGAAATATTCTGGGCCAACTGGCTCGACCCAATGCACCGATTGAACTCGAATCACGCCACGGCTAAGGGCTTGTTTGACGGCAGATTCAAATTCAAAATGAATAGAATCAAATTCAAAGTTTGAAGCGGTTTCAAATAAATGAAGTAGTTTCAAATTTAAATTTTGTTTGGATGAAAAGTTGTTTGAAACTAGTTTTGAATTTACTTTAATTTATTTTTATTTGGATGAATATTAATTTAGAAACCACTTTATCTTACAATAAAATCTCAAAAATAATAAAAATACATAAATTTTATAATAAAAGTAAATAAAAAAATATTTATTCAAAATTTATAATTTATTTAAATATTACTAATTTAAAATTCTCACGAAAATATATATCAAAATTTGAGATATTTAAGAGATGTGGTTATAAGTCAAAAGATGATTTGTCATTATTCTTTAAATTTTGAATTTATCAGATTTAATTATCCCTTAATTTTAGCTTAAAAAAAAAACCAAATTTATCCCCAAATATATTTTTCTAAAAATCTGAGAAAAAAGAAGAAGCGATCGCGAGTGTGAAATCACCTTTTCGATGGTTTCGGCTTCGTGGCCTTGAAGCCGTTTCATATTTATAAAATGGATTCAAATTTATTAGATGAATCAGAATTGTTTGGCTAATTAATTTTATTAAATCGTCTTCATTCTGATTGAAATCGCTTGAAGCGGTCAATCAAACAAATCGTAAATGATTAGAGAGAACAAGAGCATTGATTAGCCAATTGGGTGGCCGGCAGAGGAGTCAAGCGGCACGCATAGTTAGTTAACCTACGCTTGTCTCCGATTGTGCTTTGGATGGTAGAGAGGTAGAGGACAATTAGCTCAAGGATGAGAAGACTAACGAGTGACCTTAAATGGATTCAAATTTATGAGATGAGTTAGAATTATTTGACTAATTAATTTTATTAAATTGTTTTTATTTCGCTTGAAATTTTTTGAAGCGATCAATCAAATAGGTCCTAGACGATTAGAGAGAACAAGAGCACTGATTAGCCAATTGGGTGGCCGGTCGGGGAGTCAAGCGGTACGCATAGTCATCAGTTAACCTACGCTTGTCTCCTATTTGTGCTTTGGATGGTAGAGAGGAAGAGGACGATTAGCTCAAGGATGAGAAGACTGATGAGTGACCTTAAACCAATAAATTAATTGAGATCAAGGGGGTCAGGGCATGTGAAGGTGTGTTCGGTGTTATGATTCGTGTGTCATGGCTCGGGCCACCAATTATGGTTTTTAAACTTTAAAATTAAAATTCATTAGATAATGCTTTAAGCTAATACGACATTTATGTATCGATATATACATACATACATATTTGTTAATATTGAAATTCGTGCACTGAACTTAACCATTATGTAAACTTGTCGCTAAAAAACTACATGCTAGACCGAATCTAACTTCCACCGATCTAATTGTAATATTTCATGATCCAGATATAAAAGTCTTGCTCGTTTTTATCTTAAAATATTATGTAATTTGAGATAATTTTTCAGAAAATTACTTATTTTAGTGAGTTGTGACACTTATGACTGAAGAAAGCAGAGAGCAGCTTGTACTGACCTGATCTGAAAAGAGCGGGGAGAAAAGAAACTTCTAACAAGCTTTTAAAATAATAAAATGATTGAGACTTTTAATGCTTTTAGATTAAAAAGACAGTAAAAATTTGACAATTTAATTTAATGGAAACTCAATTTATTTATTAAAATATCAAATATTAAGACTCATTTAATAAACGAGTTAATCAATTTGACTCATTAATTTATTTATTATAAACTTTAAGTTAAAAATTTAATAAATTTAATCAATGTATTCATAAAATTTAATTAAGAAGATTTAAAATTAAATTAAATTATAGTGACATACATCTTTTATAATTAATTATCATATTAGAAATAAAAAATATTAATTTTAATAAATAAGCTACTAATGAATGACAAATGAGTCAAAACATACAAACTTATACTCATATTCAGAATCAAATCAACTCGTTACTCAAACTGTATAAATTGAGTCGGGTTAGAAATATACGACGTGTGAACTTGACCCGAATCTCACTCGACTAATCTAATCTGTGTCGATTTTACCCCCATTGAAAAACCCAGAATAATTCCACTCAGATACGTCCACCCACTTCCTCACCTTCTCTGGCATCCAACAGTACTCATGGGTCCCGCGTGTCAGCACCCGTTTCTCATGATATTGGGTCCCGTTAACGACGAGCTGCCCCTAATCAACGAACGAAATTAAACTATTTGACATAATTGATTCTATTAATGTTCTATTATTCCTCGTCCTTATTATGGTAATATATATGATTTATTAATTTAAAAAAATGAGATAGTTACTTAGATACAAAAAATAATAATTTTTAAATATCATCTACCTATCATTTTTTTTAATAAATTTTAAACTATGGAGCAATATATGTTTTAAAAATAATAAAATATTTAAAATTTTGAATGAGATATCATATATATATATATAATTATTTTTAAATATATATATAATTTGTTGAATATTAAAAATTTAATATGATTTCAAAATCTAATAATAGCAAATCATGCTAGTGGATGGGGCCGAATGCAAATACAGTAAGTTTTGATTTAGCACAACTCACATCTAACTTGATTAATATAATATTTTAAAAATTAATAAATTAAGTATTTTGTAATTTTTATGTGATTTACAAAAAATATACTGGATAATAAATTATTGTGCACAATTTAGGTAACAAATTTTTTTATATTATTGATTGAAATCAACTCTTATATTTAGAAAAGTTGTGACTATTTTTTATATAAATTTAATATAATTAATTTTTTCAGCTTATATATATCTAAAAAAGTTATAATTTTTTATCATAAAAAATTGGAGAGCCATGATCATGATTATAATAACCTTCAAGTAAGTAATGATTATTTAAATTAAATGTAACTGTAATTTCTTGCAAAGGTAAATAGTTCACTACCTATTAACAAAAATATTAATTTTAATTAGTTATAATAAATCCAAAATTTGAAACTGTTGTAGTCACTCTAAAATTAGACTCAACATTCTGACGGACCACACCAGCCATAGCTGCCCTATGGGTGGAAATAGAACAGATTCTTTTCCTGGTTTTACTTTTTTTTTTTTTTTTTGAATATTCTGGTTTTACTCTGTGGTAACTCTTTTCTCTATCCTTTCCCATTTCCGTAATTTCGACCGCTGAATGTTGCAGAGTTCCTCAGGCTATCTCGGTAACGTTACCGCTACCAGGGAATCAGCAAATAAACTGTAATGCAACCGGCACGCGGCCAATGCTGCGGTGAGTTGATGACTTGATCGGCGATGGTATTCTTACGTGAGGTGACTACACCGCAAGAGGCATTATATCGAGTTTCGCTCTCCCTCCATCGCCCTCTCACTACTGCCGGTACTCAGCCTTTTGTTCGTTTACAGTGAGGAAGAAGCAGACGATTTTCTCTAAAAGGACGCTCAGGGCCGTGCCCTAATGGAGGGAAAGTGGCACACCGGCACGGCGATACACATACTTTCGGCGTAGGACATCTGTCGCCGCATCCCTTCTCAGCAAGGTTGCTGTTTGCGATTCCTCCAAACCTTTTCTCCACCACCGAGTATGCCGGCGACAATGGTGGAGGCGGCCGAAGGGAAGGTGACAGCTGAGGCGGAGAAACAGCAGCGGGAGCAGAGCCTAGCATTCTACGAGCTCTTCCATTTTGCTGACCGGTTCGACGCGCTTCTAATGTCCGCCGGCAGCTTAGGTGCTGTGGTACACGGCTCCGCCATGCCGGTTTTTTTCCTCCTCTTTGGAGATCTGGTGAATGGATTTGGAAAAAATCAGACGAATCTTAGCCAAATGACTGACGAGGTGTCTAAGGTAGTCTCTCCCCTTAATGCCCCATTCTACGGTACGATGATAGCTCCACATTTCAGCTTCATTTTTTCCTATACCTTACATAGCTGTTTGATCATCTTGTAGTATGCTCTCTACTTCGTCTACCTCGGTCTGGTTGTCTGTGTTTCTTCGTACGCAGGTAAGAGCTTCTCGTCTTTTTTTGTTTAATTTTTTCCTTCGAACCTAAATCTGTTGTTTGGATCATAAGAGGTAGGTAGGTCGAGTGAGACCAAATGAGCCGGGGCCTCCATCTCTTCCCCTTTTCTTCAGTCGTCTCTCTTTTTCTCCATGTCGTCTACAACCGTCGCTGTCTCGGTGTCTCCTATTGCTCGGCCTTTTTGTTCTTTTTAACTCTTGCGGTAATCTGACCATATTCCAGAATAGCTGGTTAGGCTTGCGGTAACCTTACCGTTCATTGCTTGCTTCAACTCTTTCCCCCCCCCGCAGAGATCTCGTGTTGGATGTACACTGGAGAGAGACAATCCGGTGCGCTGCGAAGAAAGTACTTGGAGGCGGTGTTGAAGCAAGATGTGGGGTTCTTTGACACTGATGCCCGCACGGGAGACATCGTCTTCAGCGTGTCAACGGACACTCTTCTTGTCCAGGACGCCATTAGCGAGAAGGTGAGCTCTCCTTCTTGACTGGTGGCGGAAATAATTAATTTGATCATCCTTTTGTTGCGAAAACGCGGGCTTTGTTTTTGATTTCTCGGGAGTTGCAGGTGGGAAATTTTATCCATTATATGTCGACGTTCCTTGCTGGCCTGGTAGTGGGATTCATATCTGCATGGCGACTTGCGCTCCTGAGCGTAGCTGTGATACCAGGGATAGCTTTCGCTGGCGGCTTGTATGCGTATACACTTACTGGTCTTACCTCTAAGAGCCGAGAGTCATATGCCAATGCCGGAAACATTGCAGAGCAGGTACTGGACTTGAAGTTTCCCTTATAGTTCACGTCTCAGGTGGTGGATAATTTTCATTCTTTTTTATGGCTTTCTTCCTCTTTAGTAAAGTAATTTGTTTATTTTGGTCCGTGAAATAGTATTTCAGAAGTGCTTTCCAATTCAGTGTTATTTTGCTTTTTTTCTTTCACTTGTTTGTGTCATGGCCCCAGCCTAAGATGTTGAGGTGCTTTTTGGTGATAAGACCATAAGGCTTGGTATGGGACGAGCTGAAGTGTACAATATCTTGGCATCTAGGGCTGGGTCCTGTGTCTTGACATTTTATTGCCATAATCTCACATGTATTCCTTAGGAGCTCCCCTCATTTTTCGATGTGAGATAATTCATCCATGTGTCCCTCTCATCAGACCAAAAGGTTGCATGGAGTTGTTCCTTGCATCATTGATGCTCTTTCTCAAGATATTGTCCCACAATCATTTTTTGCCCTCTTCGTCCATGGCTTGACACAATTTTCTTCCCCATAGATGAGAAGTACAAGATATTGCCTTTGGTGAAACAACATATTTGTGATATGTCATCCCTTTTCTTTCTTGTCTCACTTTTTGTGTGAACTCAATTATTTCACTCGATGTTGTTATGTGGTAGGAACTGTGATGATAAACTTGTAGGTGTATTCACCTAAATTGGTTGGATAATGTTTGGTAAGAATAATCGTATTGATTACTAATTTCAAGGTTTGAAAGGGATTTCTTGTTCCATTGTGCATTTGGATGCCTTATCAGTTGCTGGTGATGGGAAACATGGGATTGGCTTAGTGGACCTGTCATCTTAGGTGGGCCTGGAATTCATCTTTGGAGAAATGATAAAAAATGATCTTATATATTTGGAGTTAAATGAAGATTTGTTATTTGATAGAGTGTAATGGAAATAAAAGATTCATGTAGCCAACTCCCACCTAGTGGGATAAAGACTTGATTTGTTGTTGTTGTTGTTGTTGTTAGATGTAGCTTGTTTTTTCTTGGTGGTGGTTATTACTTCTAAATGTTTTGCCTCTAATATTTGGTTTTGTATGAAGGAAGGGGGGGACCAAATGCAATTTCTTGCATTAGATTTCTTTATCACCTCACATATACATATCTTTTTAATCATTAAGTTGGAGTATTTATTGCTTTTTATATTGGCTTTTGTTTACTTAAGAAGGGTTCCAAGGGGATACTCAATGTTCTTTTTTCATCTCGTTTATAAATGAACTGTAGTGTCACTTTCTAGGAGTACCCAAGGTTCTATTTGGTAAACAGCTAAAAAAGATACCATATTACATGGCCAAGATTAAAGAACTATTTTACATGTCATCTTATATAACTTCATTATTAGACAATCACTTTATTTCATATTTTATATGATTCTTAGGCTCTGTTTGGTAATAAGAAAAAAAAAGAAGATTTGGTTGGAATTTTTAGTGATTTTTGAAAAATGTGTATGATGTGAAATAAAATAAGTTGGTTATATTAAAAATTGTGTATGATGTGAAATAAAGTTGATTGATTTATTGATAATTGTGTTGGATGTGAAATAAAGTGATTGTTTAATGTTGGAATTTGTGTGAGATGAGATATAAAATAATTTTTTAAGTTTTTTTAAAATAAATTTAAGATTTTGGCCATGGGTAATTTTAGCCATGATTTTTAGTCCATTGCCAAACAGAGCCTTAATAAATCAATTTTAGCTTACAATCTACTTTATTTTAATATAACTCACTTTATTTTATATTATACATGTATTTTAAAAAAGCTACAAAATTTTTTCAAATCATTTTTTCACCCCAATTAACTAATTCTACCTGGTTTGGTTGGAGCTTCTTTTAGGAAGTTTTATGTGTTTCAGTGATAGCGAAAAAAATTATTCTAGGAGCAATGATATACATGACACTAAATTCTAGCTGTTTTATATATTTGACACTCAAGTCTTTGATATTACATATTGGTCACCAAAATCACATTAAATACAACTTTTGTTATATACATGCCACAACTTTGTGGCATAGATTGTGTATGTGATTTGATTTTCATATGAATTCAGTGGCTGATATGTAATATTAAAAATTTTAGTGTCAAATACTTAAAAAAATTAGATTTTAGTGGTGTATATAATGATATTATTTTAATGTTGTGATGTGAAATAAAGTTATTATTGGAATTGTGTTAGAAGTGAAATGTAGTTGATTTTTTTTAATTGAAGTATGTGTAGGATGTGAAATAGAATTAATTTTTAGAGTTGAGATTTGTATAGGATATGAAATAAAGTTCAGTTTTTATTATTTTAAATTTATGTATGATGTGAAATAAATATAAAATACTAATGGAAGTATTTTTAGAGGAATTTAGTGGGTTATGTTAGCTCCAACCAAATAAAGTCAGCTTTGATGGCCATGTTTGTGTGCATCCATGAACGAAAACAAGCAAGTGAAAGTACAACCTGACCAGCAATGATATTGCTTTGTTCCTCAAACTTCCAAGGGTTCTTTTTTAAGGATGGATACGCGGTTCATATTTTGAGTACTGTTTTTACAGGATGGATACACAGTTAATATGTTTTTAGTGCCTTCAAATGATGTTCCTTGGAACACCATTTGCGGGAGGTTATCTGAAGGGGCTTGGGTTTCTTGTGGTTTATTTAGTGTACACTTCACTCACTGAGTCACCTACACAAATTTGACTATGATTGTCTGTTACATTATTTACTTACTCGTTAATTTTAATCACATTAATATTGCTTGAGACTTTTAGATATTCTTGAGGCTGAAGCCAAGGTCCTGCATAGAAATTATCCTACTGAAGAATTCTTTAATATTTACCTGAATATTGTTTTGTTGAGTACCTCTTCAATGTTTAAGAATCTGCTCTTGTACTGTGACTGAAATTTGCTTGGTTCACGTCTTTTCTGGTGGTTGATAGGCAATTGCTCAAGTGAGAGCTGTATATTCCTTCGTTGGGGAGAGCAAGTCTCTCAATTCATACTCTGACGCTATCCAGCACACTCTGAAACTGGGTTACAAGGCAGGGATGGCAAAAGGCCTGGGAATTGGGTGCACATATGGCATCGCCTGCATGTCATGGGCACTGGTGTTTTGGTATGCTGGTGTTTTTATCAGGAATGGCCAGTCCGATGGTGGAAAGGCTTTTACAGCTATATTTTCTGCTATAGTTGGTGGAATGTAAGTCTTTGTAATGCAGATTACTTAATACATACTATTAGTATATGAATGCTCCCCTTTTGCATACGTTTAGCAAATTGGAAACATCAACTTTTTTCTATTTCTTTATGCTAAGCATGCATCAGGAAGTATTTTAGTGGTGTGCAGTTCAGTTATCTTCTTCTCAGCAGGATTATTTGTTTTTATGAAACTGTGGCGTTCTGCTATATTTGTTTGGTTGATTTGTGTAGTCCACCTCAGTGCATGAAGCGTAATTCTCCTAGTGCTCTGCATATTAATTAATGTTATTTCTGCACCTTAATTTGAGACCCCAAATTGACTATAATTCATTTTTTATCGACTTTTGGCTATTCTAAAGTTTTACAAAAGAATCAAGCTGCCAAGGTATCTCTGCTTTTATGCTATTGCTAAGTTGTTTCAATTCCAATACAGGAGCTTGGGTCAATCGTTTTCAAATCTTGGAGCATTCAGTAAAGGAAAAGCTGCTGGTTACAAACTTATGGAGATAGTAAGGCAGAAACCATCTATTATTCAAGACCCTGCTGATGGAAAATGCTTGGATGAGGTTCACGGAAACATAGAGTTCAAAGATGTCATGTTCAGCTATCCTTCACGCCCTGATGTTCTGATCTTTAGGGATTTTTCTCTTTTCTTTCCTGCTGGGAAGACCACTGCTGTTGTTGGAGGTAGTGGCTCTGGTAAGAGTACTGTTGTGGCTTTGATAGAAAGGTTCTATGATCCCAATCAAGGTAATGTGTTGTTCCTTTTGTCTCATCATCATAGCTTTTGTTTACTATCTAATGGTTTTATTGCTTTTACTTCTATTGCAGGACAGGTTCTGCTGGATAATATTGATATAAGAACTCTGCAGCTGAGATGGTTAAGGGACCAAATCGGTTTGGTCAACCAAGAACCGGCCTTGTTTGCAACTACCATACTTGAAAACGTACTGTATGGCAAACCTGATGCAACAGTTGTGGAAGTAGAGGCTGCTGCAACTTCAGCAAATGCTCATAGTTTCATCTCACTGCTTCCAAATGGCTACAATACCCAGGTTGGCAACTTTCCCTTTTAAAACTTTTTAACAATTTACATGATCTTTGGGCTTATTTGGTAGAAAGACCAATTTGATCATGTTATAAAAAGGATTGGCTTTAAGATTTGTGTGTGATGGGAAATAAAGTTAGTTATATTAAAAATTGCGTCGGACTTGAAATAAAGTTGATTGATTTATTGAAAATGATGTAAGATATTAAATAAAGTAGATTTTTTTTTATGTTGAAAATTGTGTAAGATGTGATAAAAATTAATTTAATAATAATATTTTTTTTTAATAATGAATAAATTATTTTGGTCTTTAATATGACCAAAGTGATGTAGGCACAAAACAAGCCCTTGGAGTTGTACTAATGACTAAACTAAAAGTAGAGAGCCTCACTTAATGGTAGGCCTATAGTGCTTTATTAGTGTGCAAGGTGTTGCAGCAAGTTATGAGAATTTCAAATTGCTCATGCTGTGTGTATTGTAGATCAAGAAAGTACTTCTGTTTTGCTTTGCATCAGTTTGGTTGATTTAACTGAATTTAGCATTTCATCAATGTTTTGCAGAAGTTCTGCTTGCTGCTATTTTTGATCGGTTGTGATGCAATGCAGGTAGGAGAAAGAGGCGTCCAGCTGTCTGGTGGCCAGAAACAGCGAATTGCAATTGCCCGTGCGATGTTAAAGAACCCCAAGATCCTTCTCCTTGATGAAGCCACCAGTGCATTGGATGCTGGCTCTGAGAGCATCGTTCAGGAAGCATTAGACCGTCTCATGATTGGTAGAACAACAGTGGTTGTTGCACATCGTCTTTCCACTATAAGAAACGTTGATACAATAGCTGTAATTCAACAAGGCCAAGTTGTTGAAACTGGAACCCATGATGAACTACTGGCCAAGGGAAACACAGGGGCTTATGCCTCCCTAATTAGGTTCCAGGAGATGGCAAGGAACAGGGACTTTGGTGCTCCATCAACTCGGAGGTCCCGCTCATCACGATTGAGCCATTCTCTGTCTACCAAGTCTCTCAGCCTGCGTTCTGGAAGTCTTAGAAATCTGAGCTACCAGTACAGCAGTGGAGCAGATGGCCGTATAGAAATGGTTTCTAATGCAGATAATGATCGGAAGTATCCAGCTCCTGATGGCTATTTCTTCAAACTTCTGAAGTTAAATGCGCCTGAGTGGCCTTACGCCATCTTGGGTGCTATTGGTTCGATCCTCTCTGGGTTCATTGGTCCAACATTTGCCATTGTGATGAGCAATATGATCGAGGTGTTCTATTATACAGATCCTAACTCAATGGAGAGGAAGACTAGGGAGTATGTCTTCATCTATATAGGAGCTGGGCTTTATGCTGTTGTTGCTTATCTGGTTCAACATTACTTTTTCAGCATCATGGGGGAAAATCTCACAACTAGGGTCAGGAGGATGATGCTTGCTGGTAAGTAGAACTTCCTTATAGCTTCATTCTTTTTACCTTCTTTATGGAGATTAATATGGCTCAATCATCAATAATTCATGCAGCCATCCTAAGAAATGAAGTGGGATGGTTTGATGAGGAGGAAAACAATTCCAGCCTAATAGCTGCTCGATTGGCTACTGATGCAGCAGATGTGAAGTCTGCCATTGCAGAGAGGATCTCTGTTATACTTCAAAACATGACCTCTCTCCTCACATCCTTTATTGTTGGGTTTGTTGTGGAATGGCGAGTGGCACTCGTCATACTTGCTACCTTCCCTCTCATTGTACTTGCAAACTTTGCACAGGTACATTACTCTTCTTATTTACAACTTAATGATTTTTCCTTTTTTCTAGTCATTTTTACAATAGCTTTTAAATTTAGTGGGTCACTATGAGATGCAGCACTAGGGTTTTGATCGTGGATGGCCATGGATGGTTAACCACTTGATAATATGGAAACCAAATAAAGCATGAAATCAAGTTTATTAATAGTGATAGAATCTGCAATAAAAAAAAGGTGATAGAATCCAATAAATCATTTTTATCTCTGATATTAATAAACTTGAACATATTGATCTAAAATTTTAAGTTGTAGGTATGGCTCAAAAATGTTTTGCATGCTTATGAACCTTCTCATGTGCAAGCTTATTTATTTTGCTACGTGTTCAACATAGGTCTAAATCTTTTGAAATTATGTACCAAGCAATTGGGGGGCTCTGCCCTGTTTGGCGCGAGGACCAAAACAGGACCAAAATGGTACTAATTTTAAAAATAACAATAATAATAATAAATAAATTTTTTAAATCATTCTACACAAATTTAAATATAAAAAATATTATTTTACTTTACATACTCAATAATTTAAAATAAAAATATCAACTTTATTTCACATTCTAGACCAAAATATTCAAATCAAGTATTTTGATCTAAGATGTGAAATAAAGTTTATATTTTTATTAAAATTTATTGAGCATGTGAAGTAAAATATTATTTTTTATATTAAAATTTGTGTAGAATAATTAAAATAATTTATTATTATTATTTTTTAAACTAGTACTATTTTGGTCCTGTTTTGGTCCTCGCGCCAAACAGGGCAAAGTTTTAATTTGAGACCTCTAGCCCTATGCCTCGTCAAATCTCTAATAACCAACTTATCTAAAGGCTATTGTAAACTTGATTTCTTAAATTTGAACCTATTGTGGGACTCCAAAGTTTAAATTGGTGCCTTTCGAATGGACCATCTGATCATCATCCAACATTAAAATCTTAAGTCATTTTAATATTCAAATTAACATATATTTTTCCATACCTCACAAGCTATATAAACATTATGAAAGAAAAAGTAGTCCACAAATATTTGTCTAAAATACTAGAACATGTATAGCTCAAAACTCAGAAAATCGAAAGGAAATTCAAATTTGCAATCTCTCAAAGTTCTTTCTCAACTGCTTTCACTTGAAACAGATCAAACATGTGGGAGGAATGGTTATGAAGCCAGGGTTTTTCTAAAAACTTATATTACTAGTTACTTCAAATCTCCTTTTTGAGAAAGTGTTCCATTTTTTTTCTTTCTTTTTATTTGATATCATCTTTTTTTCTATCCTAATAAGATAGTTGTGAGGATCTAATTATGCCCTTGAAAGTTTATATCAATATGTTAGAATCTGGTCATCTTTCTCTTAGAGGTATGGATCATATCTGTATAGGTGACTGCTTGCATCTACAAACGAGTTCTTGTAAACATTTCTCAGTTAGCCAACAGAAATTTATTATTGTGTTGCACAGACACCGCTGCACCTGCTGAATTTCCTTTATTTTCTTTTCTGACGAGGGATAGCTCTGCCATTTTGCTCTCATAGTTGTATCCTTTGAGGTTCTTTGGACTTTGTACACAGCTGTCTCTGTGCAACACAATAATAAATTTCTGTATGCTCATGCCCTATATGCCATTTTTCATCGTTTATCAAACCTTTATGCCTTGAATGTGAGAATGAAAACTTAGGGAAGAAGTTGAGATAGAAGGCAAGCATCTAGTGAATGAAATCGGTATTTCATCCAAAAGGAAGTTTAATAAGAATGAGGTACATTCGTCCACAAAAGAGAATCTCTCGTTCCTTTCTGAAAAGTCTATTTCCCACAAGCTCTTGAACCACTGTTTCTTGAATCTCTAATTCTCTATTTACTGAAGTCCACTATGTTATGAAAAGAATGTCATGTATAAATGAGATTTTTTATGATGCTATCCTGTTTCCCGTGATAAACTTAAACTTTTCTGATATTAACCTTAGGGAATATTACTAATAGGCTCCTACATTTTACCTTGTTTTTGAAATCTCACTTAGGTTTCTAATTAAAATTATAGGGAACTATTAGGTTCCTATTTTGCTTTATTTTTAGGTCTTTTGTTTAAATTCTAGTGATCTAAATGAAGGATTTCGAAAGAGTTAGGGACTTAAGCGAAATATTATAAAAATGTGGATATAGGTAGACTGTAGTAATTTGCTCTTAACCTTATTAAATTTTAAGTTATTTTTTCTGACAGTTCCTCTGGCATTTTCTCTGACCCTTTGAAAATATTTCTATCAGCAACTCTCCTTGAAGGGATTTGCTGGTGACACTGCCAAGGCGCATGCAAAGACGAGCATGATTGCTGGGGAAGGTGTGAGCAACATCCGCACTGTTGCAGCTTTCAACGCTCAAGACAAGATCTTGATGCTCTTCAGGCAGGAACTTCGTGTTCCCCAGAAACGGAGTCTTGGCCGGAGCCAGACCTCTGGGTTTCTGTTTGGTCTTTCTCAGCTTGCACTCTATGGCTCTGAGGCTCTCATCCTTTGGTATGGTGCCCACCTCGTGCGATCAGGAGCTTCCACTTTCTCCCGTGTAATCAAAGTCTTTGTCGTCCTTGTTGTGACAGCCAACTCTGTGGCTGAGACCGTAAGTCTCGCTCCTGAGATAGTCCGTGGTGGTGAATCAATCCGTTCAGTCTTTTCTATCCTCAACCGCAGAACTCACATAGATGCTGATGACCCTGAAGCTGAGGTTGTGGATTCGATTCGTGGAGAAATTGAGCTCCGACATGTCGACTTCGCCTATCCATCAAGACCAGAGATTACCATCTTCAAGGATTTCAATCTCCGGATTCGGGCTGGCCAAAGTCAAGCGCTTGTTGGGGCGAGTGGCTCCGGCAAGAGCTCTGTTATTTCCCTGATAGAACGGTTTTACGACCCCATTGCAGGAAAGGTCTTGATTGATGGCAGGGACATTCGTCGGTTACACTTGAAGTCTCTCAGGCAAAAGATTGGGCTCGTGCAGCAGGAACCAATTCTCTTTGCTGCGAGCATCTTCGACAACATAGCATATGGAAAGGATAATGTGACGGAAGAAGAAGTTATAGCAGCTGCCCGAGCTGCACATGTTCATGGTTTTGTGAGCGAGCTTCCCCAAGGGTACAAGACACATGTTGGCGAGAGGGGCATGCAGCTCTCCGGGGGACAGAAACAGAGGATAGCAATTGCGAGGGCTGTGCTCAAGGACCCCGCTGTCTTGCTTCTCGATGAGGCAACAAGTGCGCTCGATGCTGAATCTGAGTGCGCGCTTCAAGAGGCCCTGGACAGGCTGATGAGAGGTCGGACGACAGTGCTGGTCGCTCATCGCCTTTCAACAATCCGGGGCGTCGACTGCATTGGGGTGGTACAAGATGGGCGGATTGTTGAGCTCGGGAGCCATTCCGAGCTCGTGGCGCGGCCTGAAGGGCCGTATTCTAGGCTTCTGCAACTGCAGCTCCAACGTATTTGACGACATGATAAGTGTATTGCTGCGGCATGAAGTCGAATGTTGTTCCTGATTTTGTATTGGATGGGTTAACGGGTTGGGGATCTATCAGTTTTAAAGGGAAATTGGGATTGACCTGGAATGTGCTACTGTATCCCACTTTTGCTATTGAGATGTATCATAATATGTATTTATGGTGGATTTTGCTTTTCTACGACCAGGCAAATTGCTTGTCATGCTTGAAATCCATTTTTAACCCATATTTCCATATTGTGACTCTCTTTACTTTGAAGATGACCTCCATTATTATCTTCATGACGAAATTTCTCCAATTTGCACGAGTTTTTCCTTCAAAATATTGATGCTTGACAAAACAGATATCTACCCATGATATATGATCCAATTTGTAGTAATGAGAATTAGGTCTATCCATGGATCAGATTTGTGTCAGGTTGAACTTGAGTCAGATCTAGATTTATATATATTGGATTGAGTTATACAGTGAATTTGATGAAATTTTTCCAATTTTTGGTTTTTGAGTTTGATCTACAACTTGAGTCAACTGACTCGCTCGACTAGACTCAAATCACTACAGCAACTCGACCAACTAGATTTAGCAAGATGGACTAAGCTCGGTCAACTCGACTCACTTGACTGGATTGGATAGGACTCTACTCGGTTAGACTTGATTGGGCTAGACTCGCTCACCTTGACTCGGCTAAATCAGCTCGACTCGGTTAACTCGATTTAGTTGAGTCGACTAATCACACTCGACTCAACTCGGTTGTGTTGACTCAATTGGTTTACTTGACTTGGTTGAGTCGACTCGAGTGGACTCTGTTTACTCATTTTACTTGACTCACGGTTGAGTCGAGTCGACTTGACTCAAGTTGGCTCAGTTGGCTCTACTCAACTCAACTCGACTCAACTTGATTGGCTTTACTCAATTGACTAGGTTGTTGATTTGACTAGCTTCACTCAATTGACTCACTTCTCTTAACTCAATTGGCTGACTCGACTCAATTGACTCGCTTTCCTGACTCAATTAACTCGACTCGGTAAACTCAGATAGACTTGACTCATTTGAGTAGATTTGGTTGACTCAACTTGTCTCAACTCAGTCTAGTTGACTCGGTTGACCCAACTTGACTCTATTCAATACGTTTAACTTGAGTTAATTGACGTGACTTGACACGACTCTAAATTGACTCAACTTGACTAGATGGACTCAAACAACTGAACTCGGTTGTCTTGACTCAACTCAATTGACTCAACTAGACTTACTCATCACAATCGACTCCGTTGAGTGGGCTGGCCGATCTTTCGCTGATTCAAATTAGTTATTCAGAATCTAATCAGTCATGAACCTTAACAGAGTTTTTTACAAAAATAAAAACAATTTAAAAAAAAAACACGAAGGCGGTAAGCAACAGAGAGGGTGAACGAAGAATGAAGATGTAACATCCCAAAAATTTAGATTTTAATGTGTATTATAAATTAGAATTGTATGTACAAATTTGAGTGATAAATGATATTTACGGTATTTTGGTATGGAAAATATAAAAGAAATTTTGGGTGATACTTTTGATTTATTTGATCTCTAAAAATGACATCAAAAGAGTGATAAAAGAAATATTAGATGTAGAAATAATTTTTGTAAGATCTAGTATTTATTTAAAAATATTAAGAGAAATAGTAGAAAATTATTTTCTTAATTTAAATTTAAATTTATTTAAAATATCAAAATTTATTTGAATATTTATTGATTTGAAATTATCATGAGAATATTTATCAAAATTGGAGATATGGTTATGAGTTAAAAGATGATTTGCTATTATTATTTAAATTTTGAATTTATGAGATTTAATTATCCCTTAATTTTAGGCTCGGAAGAAATACTAAATTTACCTTTAGATTGAGTTATTAGAGAAAATAATGTTTCTCTTCTCTCACACATCGATTCATCCCTGATTCTCGCCAGCCCTAGCCCCCACCTTGGCCGAAAATGAGAAAAAGAGATGAGAAAAGGAGAGAGAGAAAAAGAAAAGAGAGAGGAGAGGGTAAGAAAGGAGAAGGGAGAATTAGAGATCCGATGTATTATAATCTTTTTCTACTAATTCGGCAACTATAGAAGAAGAATTTCAAATATTCGTATAAAAAGAAGAGAAGAATAAGAGGAAGAAAAATGAGATATTTTCATGATTCCTTGAGGTAGGAGATCTCTCTAACTATTAAGGTTTAAATTAATCAAAGATAAGAATTCGCATAATTTGACAAGGATTGAATAAATTTATTATTTAATTATTTATGAAATTCTATTTTATTGCATTGCAGATATTTTCTTCATATTTATGACTGTAAATTTCGTTTATGGATTTAAATTATTTTATCAGAGAAATTTATTTAGATATATAAATTATTGTATATTGCTGGAATGTTTCTATTTCGGATCTGAGCATTGTAGTATTAGTATGGGGTACCAAATGATCTCGGATTTTGATGAAAATGGATGAGGAGTTAGATCTTGAAGTTACCTACAACTTTTGTGAAGAAATATTTGATTAATTCTGAATAAAAAGTATGATTCCGATGTCCTTAGTAAAGTCTGACAGAAATTCAAATTTTGTGACCAAGTTTAGTTCATAGGGGATTTAGTGTACCAAATGAATTCGGATTGATATGAAAGTTTATATGAAGATAGAGGACATATTATATTACAACTTTTATTTAGAAAGTTTTCTTTAAAAAGTTTATTTTGGATGAGATTTTGCTAGAGAAATTTAGCATAAAAATCCATTTTTAAAACAGCATATGATCACATGTAGATTAAATGAAAATTTCTTACGTTGGATGATTGCTATTAAATGTAAATTTAGAGATTATTAGATTATTTGATTATTTATCATATTTATATATTATTTTCATTAATTAGCCAAGAAATATATATTTTACTATTAGAAGTCCAAACAATTGAGTTACTTTGGTAGAGGTATTGGTTATTATATTTAGAAGAATTGGACTTATGAAATCGATTTCAAATGCTATGAGACATTAAGGATTGATAATTTGATTAATCCTTGATAATTTGAAGTTTAAAACTTATGCTAAATAGATTTATTGATAGATGATTTGATTCGAATAATGATGATATTTTTATAATAATAGAGTGATTAAAATGTGAAATTTGGGATTGATCATTATTCAATTCAATTCACTTTAATATGAGGCTCAAATGTGGATTATAGTTATATTATTAACTCTAATCATACTCTCATTAAACTTTGATTGAGATTTCATAAATTATATATGGAGAATTAATGATCTTTATTAATTTAGATTAAAATATCTTTGAAGATATCATGATTATTTTTATTGGTGATTGCTGGATTACTATATAAATTTAATTGAAATAAGAGAGATGACTTAAATTCGAGATTATGAGGTACAAGGTGGATTATTAAAGTTTAATAATGTATAATGAATATAAATTATTATGAATTAATTATTGACTCTGTTTATTTCTATAATGATGAGATAAATATGTTATACAATGATATGCCACCTTTCCTCGACTGTGACACCTATGGGAGGACAAATTTACGGACTTGCTGTCATATTCAATGTGAATATATTGACTCGCGACTGTGACATCTATGGGAGGACAAGTGTAAGGACTTATCGTCACATTCGATAAGAATATATTGACTCGCAACTGTTATACCTACGGGACGTACACTTGTCGTCATATTCGTTGAGAATATGTTGACTTGTGTTTGTGACACCTACGGGAGGGTAACTGTACAGACTTGTCGTCACATTTAAAAATATAATATAATATTTAGACAAGTGTATGAGCTTGGTATATGACTAAATTTATAATTAAAATTTTAAAGTTGAAAATGAATTAAAAGTTAAATGTGATTTCTGTGGGATACTAAATTTATTATCAAGATTTTAAAGGCGGCAATGGATTAAAAGTTAAATGTGATTTCTGTGGGATTGCGCACCTGCCTTAGCTCGAGTATATGATATTTGGCACGACGGTGTCCATTGGCAGTTTTCGACTGTCATATAGATACTTGTTTGTAGTGGATACGTGTCCACTAGAGGTCCTCACATGATATCTGGCACGACGACGTCCATTGGATATGTCTACGGAGGGCTATTAATGGGGGGTGACGATCCCCCCAGATGTGTAAAAGGCAGCTGAGGCATAGTATGAGAAATCACGGGCTCAAAAGAGTAAAAAAAATTAATTAAAAAAGAATTTACTCGTTAATCATATTTTTATATTTGTTCTGTTATCATGTTTATATTATAATTATTAGGCAAACTATGTTGCACTTGTTTATGTTTAGTATTCATATTGTGCTAATTATCTATCATGCATTTATACTATCCAATTATTCATAAAAAACTCATGATATACATGCTCATTTATTTGATAGTACTCATGTTATAAATTCTTATTTGATATCTTCTGTTATACATTTTAAGTACTCATAATTATCATAGTCATTGCTATCATGCTATTTATTTATTTGATATAAGTTCATGAATGTTGCAGCTGTGCATATAATAATTCTCTTAAATCTCAAAATAATAAATTTGTGATCATGAAATTTTATTAAATATTTTATGTGGCGGTATAAAGTTAGTTATTTTGCTGGGTTATACGAGGGATGTGATATAAGTTAGTTATTATTTTGGTAATATGCGGAGAATGTGAAATAAAATTAATATTTAATATTAAATTTACGTGTGATATGATATATTAAATTAAATCACATTAATTTTTAATGGGGCTGTGGTGGTGATTGGCCCAAACCGTTTGGACCCGACGCAAAAAATTTTCCTGTGGCGCGTTCCTTGCGAATTAGGGTTTCTTTCGTACCGGAGCCATTAAGCAAGCTCGTACACCACAGCATTATCGTGGTCGGTGCTTGTAGCATTCTTTCTTCGATACAGCAATCATCCGCTCTGCTTTCGGAGCATCGGACGCCAAGGATTAGGGTTAGCTGTATCGATCCTTTTCCACAATCAGTTCTCCCGGAAAATTTTCTTTTTCTTGCTTTATTTCTTCTTACCTTTAACTTGTTACACTTGTTGGTTTTAGGGACAATAGAGGTATTCTTGTGTTTCTTTTTTTCCAGCTTGATTGATTTGAAGAATCTGTTGTAAGGGTTTTCTTTTCTCAAGAAATTCATGAGATTTATTTATTATCTCTACCCTCGTTGAACTGCGGCGTTATTAAATCCGATTGGTTACGGAAGTGAGTGAAAAGCGAAAACCATTTTAAGGAATTTGTCTGTTGCCACTTTCTGCTTCGAGGTCGCCTGTTCTAGTTTAATCTTAGTTTGCAGTAAGTTATATCCATGTTTCTGGAATCAGTTATAATTATTTGGGAATCATGTGTTTCCCTTCTATTTGAATTGTTCTTCTGCCTCTGTAGGCTATTTGGAAACTGTTAGGATTATAATCAGCTGAAATTCAAACTATAGTTGTTCCTTCCTCATCGATATTTATTTATTTTTCCTGTTATGGATTCATCGTAAATATCTGTACTTCCCTTTGCTTCCATGCGGGCCATAGAAAGCACAAACAATATTATTTCGCACTTTCGTGCTCTGCAGATTCATGAGCCAAAGTCCTTATATTGTTGAGGTATCGAATCTCTCTCCAAAGGTAACGGAGAGGGATCTGTATGACTTCTTTTCTTTCTCTGGAGTAATTGAGCACATAGAGATTATCAGGTAATAGTGCTTCATTGCTAGTTCAAGTTTTGATTTTTCATATATGTTCTTCAGTAGTAAATTGCAAACATATTTAAGTATGAACTCATAGATTGTAAATTGTTAATGGAATGGAACATGATTTGAGCTTCACAGTAGTATTTCGCCTCGCAAAAAATTGTTTTGCAAGTTGATTCCCTAGCCTGTCAATTCTATCTTATCTGGATAATTTCTAGTGATTTTTTTTTTGCTCTCAAATTTCATGTTTATGCTTCATCAAAATGCATGCTTTCATAACTCTAACCTTTTGAAAGTTAGATAATCAAGACAACGGTACAATATCTACTTCTTGTGTATACTTTTTACTAGTTTCAAACATTTCACCAGAACTCTACGCAATCCAATAACTATAATGTTTTTTTTATCAAGGTATATTTAAAATATTTTATGTAATAATGATACATGTAAAAGGGATTAATTGAAAAGATTGTTTGGAAAAAATACAACCACAAATTGATAAATTTTTTATTTACATTTCCTGGCTTTATCCCTGCCAATGTGTCTTTATACGCATGGAGAACAATATATAAATTGTTAAACAAAATTGTTGAAATGACGAGAAATTATAGGAATGACAATTGAGCTAGTTTTTGTCAGGTTGACCAAAACCTGCTATGCTTTTTCCATTTCTTGTAGCTGCTTTCAGCCTTTCCTGCCCTGCCCTAGCTCCCTCTCACATAACTCGTACTTGCTCGAACATGCTTTGCTTCAGTCAATGAGAGGTGCATCATGTGATTCATTTAATCTGTCTAAAACAACAACAAAAAGTATTTTTGACACAACATTCAAATTAGGGGTGAGAATGAGTCAAGTTCAAGCCGAGCCAGGCACAGCTCAAGCCCGACTCGTATCAACTCGATTCGAGTTTGAGCCAGCTCATTTCAATTTCGAGTTGACTTGAGCCTTAGCCTAACCAACTTAAATCCTCCAAGAATTAATTTTTTTTAAAAAATTACCTTTGCTAGGATTTAAAAATGAGTTAGCCATGCTCACAAGATCATATAACAAATATCATAATCACAACTAATATATAATTATGCACAAGCAATATATAATTACAATAAATGATTGAATATGTTAGTTATATTTGAAAAAAATAAAGATCGAGCCAAGTCGATCCGATCCGACCCGACCATGGCTTATGTCTTTGCTCATAAACTTGAGCTGAGCTTGATTCGAGCTAAGCATCGATTCAAACATCAGGTGACTACTATTTTTCAAGCCAAATTCTCCCTAACCCCTAATTCAAATTATACACAATAAAATACCAAATTAGGTAAAGGTTGGCCAATATTTTTCAAAAATTATAAGATTCGAGTATTTTATATGGAATATATTATTAGGTTCTTCTTTGTCCCTCTTCTTAATTAGTTGATTGGGGAAAGTATATTTATGTTAAACCTAAATCCTACATGCTTTTATCTCAACCCATACATGTCCCGCAGGTTGAATTTTGATATTTATATTCATCCCATTAGGAGTGGGGTGGGGCAGGTTAAATGGAAATGGATACAAATTATCATCCCTAAGGTCCTGTTTGTTTAAAAGTTAAAACTTAACCTGGTTTAATTTTAACCAGGCATAGCACATCACACATAAAATTTAATATTAAAAATTAACTTTATTTCACATTTTACACATATTACAAAAATAATAAATAACTTATATCACATCCCTCACATATCTCAACATAATAACTAACTTTATATCACATCCCTCACATATTTCAACATAATAATTAATTTTATTTCACATCACTCATAATATTTAATAAAAAAATATCTCTATTCAAGTTTAATTTTAACATTGTTAAATTAAACTTTATA
This sequence comes from Apostasia shenzhenica, assembly GCA_002786265.1. NCBI lineage: Eukaryota > Viridiplantae > Streptophyta > Magnoliopsida > Asparagales > Orchidaceae > Apostasia > Apostasia shenzhenica. The sequence continues at coordinate 2,359,667 of KZ451885.1, read as the reverse complement.
GACAAACAGACCAAGAAATTATGTTTAACCAACAAGAAAACTCCAACAACAGCAACATCAAATCTTGAATCCCAAAAAGTAGTTGGTCACCTAATGGATTTCTATTTTTGATTCAACACTATTGAAATTAATGCTTTTTGTAAGTGTTGAGTGAAGATCAAGTCTAATGACCACATCAGAAGCCATTTTGATTTTCCCCTCTCTCTTTTTGACACCATAACTTGTAACCATTCAGTTTTATTGTACGAGAACCTTTAATGGCTTATGATATATATGGACAAGTCACTTTAAACTGCCCCATCTTATCTCATCCTTCATAACTTTCACACTTCCAAAATTCAAATTTCTAAAGCAATAATTCTAGTATATCTCTTTTTTTTTTATTCTTTGCCTCCAAACATCATAATTCTCCGTACCCTAATTGAGAATTATGATGGTATGGATTTGAATCTGAGACCCTCTGATTCCAGACAAGCTTCCTCCCCACTTGGCTAATGGAAGCTCCATTAGTATGTCTATTCTACATCTATGCATTGACATTTCCTCAGACAAGATAACTTCTATTTGACAAAATAAGATTGTACATTAGAATGCACAAAAAATGGAAAAATGTAAAAGAAAAGCAGGCTATGTTATTTGTTCATAGAATTATGTTGAACTTCTAAATAGTATAATCTGAATGTTATAAATACAAGTTTCCTTTCATTTGCGTGTGCTGTTGTCATAGTAATTGAAATAATGCAGAACAAATGCTTTGACACCAAAATTGATGCAAAATTAATGTTCTAATACGAAAAGTGATGTAGAATATCGGTGGAATGAAGTTGATGAATGGTGGAATTTAGTGGATAATTAGGTTTTAAAAAATTTTACCTAAGTTTCCATACCCTCCTCTTTTGGGATATTGAGTCCTTTTGGAATCTCTCGTCCTAATCCATTTTAGAGTTAGGTTGCACACAAATGCAAATTTTTTTTCATCAAATACCATCCTAAATAATATATTTAAAGGAAACTAATCTCAACTTAAAATTTAGGCAATCCATGAACTAAACAAACCCACCAATAAATAAATGAAAAGAATTTAACTAGTTCAAACATATAATAAATTATCTAAACAATAAAATAAAATAAAATAAAAATAATCTAGATCAATCCCATTCATCCTTAACATCAAGGAGTAAGATATAATCTCGACTTTCGATCATTAGGTTGTACCCATCATTTCTCTCCTGGTGGGTTGAACTTGACCTTGTTGAATTAGTGTCAACTCCACTAAAGTGTATTTCCTTGGGTACTCCATTAATATGTATCTCTAGGTGATTTAAGTCAATCTGTGATAGATCCTCCCTTGATGTTTCTATATCACCTAGACCAGAAAAAAATCTAGAAATGAATGCGAAGATGAACATCAAGGACTGTGATTGTATAGCACGTTGTGAAGGTGACAAGCAATGGCATCATAGGATGCTAGATGAAAAATTTACAGGAGACACGAGTACGTCAATGAGGTTGTGGCAGCAAGATTGCCGTTAGTTGGCAGGACTACTATTGGATGGCAGAATTGTGGTGAATTGAGGCCATTTGGGTGTGATATAGGTAGAGTTGTGTGGCAGCAAGATTGCCGTTAGTTGGCAGGACTGCTACTAGATGACAAAATTGTGGTGAATTGAGGCCATCTGGGTGTGATATAGGCATAGGCAAATGTTGGTGCACATTGACACGCACATGGGTGAGTGCGGATGCATGTGGTTCTATGCGGTGCATCCGTGCAAGCCTAATTCAAACCAATAACAAATTCCCTAAATAATAAAATAAAATAGAAATAATTTTAATCAATCCCATCTATCCGTAGCATCAAAGAATGCAACCAAATCTGGGCTATCAATCATCAAAATATCCCCATCATGAAAAGGTATGTAATGCAGATTGGGTTTAGCCGCCCAATCACCCATCTAACCTAGTTTGGAACTCATTTATTGGAGCACTTTGATTCAGTAGAAGACATGGACAGGTTTTGGCAAAGCTTTGGTATTCAGCAAAGCTTGGCTGGTTCTTTCAAGATGAGCTGGTCATGAAATTACTCTTGCTTTATGACTCATCTTAAGAGCTCCACCTTTTCCGACCTTGGAGTTGGAAACCTTGGCCTTATTTTGATATCTTTCGGCATCTTGGGAACAATCAAAACTTGAGATCACCAGCCACTTTCTACTTTAAGCTCCACCTGTTGACAGGCAGTTTGAAACTACCACTCATCCGAGGTGGAATCTTTTCTGTTGTTCAAAGAAATGCTTATATTTTGTGCACTAAGCCGTCTACATACCGTTTCTTGAGTCTGAACTCTAGTAGAACTTTATATTCTTATATGAGCACACGTATTTAAATACTTGTGTTCATATGCATTTAAAATGCCAATAATGAATTGTGTATCGCTTTTGCATGCAGATCTGGAGAATATGCTTCTACTGGTTATGTTACATTTAAAGAACCCCATGCTTTGGAAACTGCAGTTTTGCTAACTGTAAGTTCTTTTAACAGAATGAGAGAATAGGAAAATTGTTACTTGTTTGTAGTTTTTTCCCAGTGCAGTCAAAATTAGAGTTGTTAAAACTAAAAAAAAACTATTTCCAATAAACGATAAATACCTTGTTACGATTCAAAGAAGTTCAAGGGAGAGTTTGGAAGTGTGATTCTGCAATTTTACTTTCCGAAGTATTAAGGCTATGTTTACTTGGATAGAACAAAAGATTGGAATAGAATTGTTATTCCAATAGAATTGTTATTCCATTCCTATGGAATAATAATTCTATTCTCATGGAATAACAATTCTTTTGTTTTCTTAGATGGAATAGAATAAAAATTAAAAAATGAATAGATGGGAAAAGCATTAGAATATCTATAAATAAAACTTAATGAAAATTTTATATTATTTATTAATATTAAATTGATTTTATACAATAAATCAGATGTGTGTATATAAACATATGCATATACGTATTCATATGCATATATGTACGTGTATGCTTGTGTGTGTTTATATATATAATGTGTACAAATAAAGGTATTTTTGGAATAATATTTCTATTTTACAAGAAATAGCTATTTCTTATGCGAGGAGAAGGAATAGTTATTTCATGAAATGTAGAATAATAATTCTTGTGGAAATAGTTATTCAACCAAAATAAATCTGAGAATAGTTATTCCATATGGAATAGTTATTCCATAAGAAAATTTTTATTGTACATTTTATGGAATAGTCGTTTCTTCTTCATACTCAAATAATAGTTATTTCTTGTGAGCTAAAAATATTTTTTTAAATTACTCTTATTCATACACACATATATATTCATATGCATATATATGTACGTATTTTTCTATATATACTACGTGTACATATATATATTTATATAAGTTACATTCATCTAATTGTTTGTATAAACTTAAATTTAATAATAATAAATAATATAAAATTTAATTAAGTTATATTTATGGGTATTTTAGTATTTTTTTTCTATTTACTTCTTATTTTACATTCTATTTTATTTAAGTAAATAAAGAAATTGTTATTCTATTTTCTTTAAAATAATAATTCTATTCCTATTTTATTTTGTTCTATTGAAGTAAACATATTGTAAAAGTTCTGAAAGCAAAAAGAAAAAGGTTCATATGTATCTTTGATGCACGCCTGTTGGTAGAAACACTGTAATGTTCAATTTAAACAATGAGCAGGACTTTAGTTCTTTGGAGGTAACTTTATTGCTCAATGAGCGTCTACAGATATTCTTTTCAAGCTTCACTTATGCAGTCTCTACCAATCCCTTTTTTGCCTCTATCTGATACTACTTCTTAAAATTAATGTCTGTTAGTGAAGTTTCATTAAGTTATATATTGGATGCGCTGCAGAATATCTACCTCCATGTCTGTTCAAATTTCAAAGTGTTTACTAAATGAGTATATCCTCATCCTGCTGCTGCTGATCTTCAAACTTTTGATATCAAAGCTTAGTGTACTCTAATTTCGTTAAAATGATTTGTCTGAATGTAATTGTCCGGCTGGTCATTTCAATTGCAGGGATGGTTTGGAGGAAGTAATAGAACAAGAGATCATTCATTTAAACATTATTTCAGTCAAAATTTCTGAACTAGATTCGAACTCGAGTGAGTCGAATGAGAAATTATAAACCCGCCCAACTCGAGTGAGTCGAATGAGAAATTATAAACCCGCCCAAAACTGTTGATTCAAAGATGATGGCAAATGGATCTTACATAAAAAGTCATTGACACTTTTGCTTGGGTCAGCGTTCCTTTCATTTCTTAAACCTCCTTAATGCAACTCTCATTTTCTCAGGGTGCTACACTAATAGATCAGCCAGTGTGCATTTCTTCTTGGGGACAGCATGAAGAAGCTTCAAGTTTTTGGGATCGGCCTTCATGGAAGATTGACGAAGATCACGAGACAATGGTAGGTATTACAGTTATGATGAAGCCTTAAAAATATATATGCTCTTCTTGCGCCATCATATCTCTGCATCAACTAAACCATGTGATCTTCTAAAATGTCTCAGTACAACTCGGGCCAATTCACAGCTACACCAAGGGAGGCATTTACCATGGCCCAGGAGGTGGTGAAGACAATGCTAGCAAAAGGCTATGTTCTCAGCAAAGATGCCTTGACCAAAGCAAGGGCCTTCGACGAGTCGTATCAGGTTTCAGCCACCGCCGCAGCCAAGGTTGCTGAGATGAGCCGGCAGATCGGTCTCACCGACAAGATAAATGCCGGCATGGATGCAGCCCGTTCGGTCGAAGAGAGATATCATGTGATGGAGATGACCAAAACGGTGGTGTCCGCGACGGGGAGGACCGCAGCTGCCGTGGGAAACTCTATTGTAAACAGCGGCTACTTCTCTGCTGGGGCGCTTTGGGTGTCTGATGCACTCAGCAGAGCTTCAAAGGCTGCCGCGGAGGTCGGCCAAAGGGGTTCCCGGAATTGAGGTAGTTCTTTGTAAGAAAGGTAATAAGATTTTATCTAAAAGTTTCACATGTAAACAAATCATGTTGTGCTATTATGAGTGTGATTGTTTCCTATCCAACGTTCTATTTCATTGTAAGTTCTTCAGTTAGATAAACTTTGCTTCTTGCTGCACTCCCTTAGTTTTCGTAATTAAAATCTGTATATTTTTTTGTTGATGAATTGGTACTACTCTTGTTTGTTGATCTCTGCGTTCCATAACTTAAAGTTTGTTTGATTGGTGGGAAAAAAAAAGCTGAAGTTTTTAGTATCTTTGAAGTATATGTGCAACAGGAATTTGTGTAGGAGAAATAAAATATAAATTTTTTAATTACATATTTATTTAAAATAGGTTTATCATTTTAACTATGGCCATAATCTATATGGTCTACAACCAAACAGTAAATGTGAATGATCTCAAGTAGGAGTGATTTTGAGTTGAGTTCGGCTTAAGTCTGTTAAAATTGTTTTGATTTCAAGTAAATTAAGTTATATTTTTGTTATAAAAGTTAGGATTATATATAATATTTTAAATTTATTTTAAATTATTATGTGTGTATTTATAATTTTATTTTTAATATAAGCTATTATTCAGTTATATTTTAGAAGTTATAAATATGTATTTTTATATATTTTTATACATAATGATTTAATATGAATTTAAATTAATTTTTTTTGAGTGGGCTAATTGTGAGATAAAGAAAAATTAAGTTAATTTTAACTCAAGAAAAATATGAACGAAATTTTATTTTTACATAAAATTGCTGCCACTAATCTCTAGCTTGTTTTTTTTTGGGTCATAATCTAGATTATGGACCCTCCATTATAACTTGGCATAATGTTTTCATGCAATCACGTCGGCAGATAGTAATTAAAATAAAAAAAATTGTAATATCAAGCCCTGTATATTCGGCCCTTTTATAATATATATATATATATATATTTATATTTAGGAATAATTTCACTTAGGCCCTTGAGATTTGTCTAATTTGCCATAAAGATTCACAAACATCGAAATATACTGTTCAGATTCACAATAATTAATATATATATAACATCCCGTGATCTTAATGTAGAGGTACCTCTATCATTTGAGGTCACGGGATCAACTTATACAGCTCATGATCTCCCTCCCTTTTCGATGTGGGACAATTCATTCTTGTTCCCCTTTCGACCTAGAAACCTGCCAGGAGCCTCACTTTGCCTCAGTGATTCCTTTCTCTTAGGACATCACCCGACGATCACTCCCCGCCTTCTTTGACCACGGGCGTCACAATATAGTTCACTAGGGCCCTAATTATTTTTAAAAAATTTTCAATCAGGTCCAACATAACGTTTTTCGTTTAAAATACCATTATTTCATCAAAAAAAATAAAATTAAATTAAATACTTTTTCAATTACGATTTTATCCCCCACGCGTAGTCCGCGCACGGGTCGCCTACGCGGCCTTGAGCGCCAGTGGCAGGCAACGAGTTGCTGCCGCAGACACCCTCCGCATGGGCGTCGGAGTGCGGCTCTGCACGTCGGCATCCGCACGCAGGTGACTGGCAGCGCGCATCCACCGGCGTTCGCGCTTAGGCATCCGCACACTGGTCGCCGCAGCGTGCAGCCTAACTCGCAGACGCCTTGCGGTGGAATCCGCACACTAGACCTTAATAACATGTTTGGAGATTTGTGTACTTTTGTATTTAAGTAAGCAAACGTCAGGGGCCTAAATAAAATTACCCTTGTATTTATATATAAATATTCCATCATTTTTTATGTGAGGGCTTTGCATTTTTGTTTGAGTTAAAAAAAATGATAAAAAGGTTCATGCAATCTTATCTTCACATGGATTTATTTATTTAAGCCTTTTTATAAGTAAATCTGCTCGTTGAATTAATTTTTACTTTCATTTCTTAAACAACTGAGCATATGAAATATTGTCATCAAATGATATAAAGTAAATTGCATTACGTTTATGGTTTAATTTGAGGTTATCTGTAATTTAATCTCTCCCTTTTTGAGTTAACTAGTTGGTCTCATTGTTTTTGCAAAATAAATGAAAATAAATAAATAAATGAATTGATTAAATTACTCTTATTTTATCTTTTAATGAAAAAAATGCATTTTATATTTTATTTATGGGTTGATTCATGATTGTGCGCTTGGACCTTAATTGGTTACTAATCGGTAACCATAAAAAAAGTAAATTAATATTTTAAATTTATTATAAATTTCAATAATTTTACTTTACATCCAACACATATTTTAATATTAAATTAACTTTATTTTACGTCTTCACATCTCCTAATAATAAAATAAATTTTTTTCATTGATTCTACAAAATAATTTTTTTTTTAAATTTTAAAATAACTCTCAACCAAATAAGGCCCTAGTCGTTTTATATATTCAAATTAATTGTTTTATTTTTATTTTTAAAATAAAATAATAAAAAACTCTGATTTTATTATATTATCTGATGAATTGAATTTTAAATTATTCAATAATTCTGTAAATAAATTTAAAATTTACTTTATTTCACATCAAACACATATTTTAACATTAAAATTAACTTTATTTCACGTCTTGCACATCTCCCAATAATAAAATAAAATATTTTCTCTTTTTAATTCAAAAATAACTCTCAACCAAATAAAGCCTCGGTTGTTTTATGTATTCAAATTAATTGTTTTGTTTCTATTTTTTAAAATAAAATAATAAGAAATTCTGATTTTATTATATTATCTGATGAATTGAATTTTAAATTATCGAATAATTCTGTAAATAAATTTAAAATTTATTTCTTCAGGTTTGTGTTTGTCATTTTCTTAAAATTATGTGTCAATTTTTTTGGATGCATCGTAGATAATTTTATATAGACTTCTTTTATGCGATTATAATTGTACTTTATTTAGGTCTAATGCTTGATATTTAATTTTCTACTCGCTTAAATAGGTTTGTTTTTAGAATTTTTAAAATGTAGATATAAAAAAAAAAACCGAGAGATTAAACTGCTCATAAAACTGATGGAAAACTTTTTTGTGATTTAATTTATCTTAAAAACATCACATTAATAAGAGGAAATTTTCATAGATTTCTACTTCTATCCTTTTTCGCCGGACCAATTTTTACGAAGCAAACTAATATTTGACCTGCGAACGAGATCTACATTAACTAACGGTGAATGCTACTCATACTCCTGATATGAACTTTGGGAGAACCACACTCCAAAAGCTAGCTCACGGGAGCGGAGAGCCCAAAGTTCATATAAACCCCACATTAGAATCCCATACTTCCAATATGGGACTCAAGTCCCATACCTTACAATTGGATCGTAACAATCCACCACGCTCCGCAGTCCCGGCGCCCACGCCGGCTGGCTTTGCGCTAGCTCTTTCTAGCCCCGGGCGAACACTGCAATACCGGCGTCACCACCGGCGCCGCTCGATTGCAACTCGGACACGTAGTGTATGGCTCTGATACCAATTGATATAAACTTTTGGAGAACCACACCCCAAAAGCTAGCTCATGGGAGTGGAGAGCTCAAAGTTCATATAAACCCCACATTAGAATCTCATACTTCCAATGTGGGACTCAAGTCCCATACCTTGCAATTAGATCGTAACAACTCCTTCCACCTAAACGAAGAGTTGAGGCTTGAGAGTGAAGCACTAGCATTTGATCGCTAAAGTATAACCTACACCGCCTACATGGACGAGTTCCGACAAACATCCACACTTCCTCGCTCATTTTTTCCTCAAGAATAAATTTTAGTTGCCTTCAAAAAACAAAAAATACAAAATATTTAGATCACTGAGGTCTCATTGAAAAGTTTTGAAATTGTGAACATATTTGTTATTAGCCCTAAATTGAAGAGACCTAGATGATATTTATCCTTTTTAGTAATTAATACAACAAATAAAATAACATAAAACATGCTAAAATTTTAGAATGAAAATCGTCAAAATAACCTAAATGCCACTGATTTGAAAAACGAAATGAAGTTTTGGGACTACATTAAGATTTTTAAAATTTTTAAACCTATTTGATATTACATCATAACTTTTCATCAGAAAAAAAAAATTGTGACATTCACTCTTAGTTTTGAGAAATATTTATTTGGTTCGGAGTGTCTGCGATGTTAGTATTGGATGGGGCCCACTATTGACATGGCACCCCCTTATTCGCTGGCCGGATCCTAAACCCAATAAATTTTCATTACTAGGGTTTTCGTACTTAATTTAAAATTTAATATAATCTTAACGAACTTGACTGATAAAAGGGTTTTGGAATAAGTAGAATTAGATTCAATTTTTGAAATGATTTTGAATAAGTGAAGTTTTAAAAATTGCTTGAAGCCATTCCTTTGATAATATAACGAACTTGAGGCTCTGTTTGGTTGGAAAAAAAAAGATGATTTAAAAAAATGTGAAAATTTTTAGAAAAATGTGTATGATATGAAATAAAGTGAATTATTTATATTAAAAATTATGTTGGATGTGAAGAAAGTGATTGTTTAATGTTAAAATTTGTGTAGGATGAGATATAAAATAATTTTTAAAGAACTTTTTAAAATAAATTTAAGATTTTGGCCATGACTAAACTAAGTTATTTTTTTAGTCAGTTGCTAAACAGAGCCTAAGGAACTCTATTTTATCTACCAAACATGTCTACAGTGATAGTTTCATACAAGAAATAAAAACATTATGTATAATTCTTGAACTTATCCTTTTGATCAAAATTATCTTTTTTTTTAAGTGAAACTTTTGATCAATTCATAGAACAACAAATCTTAATTATATGAACAACTTATTGATAGGAGTATGGAGTCTGGATCTTCTACAGTATGAAAATTAAAAATAGTTGGCATAACAAATATTTGTTATGGGGATTTTATATCTGTTATGAGGTTTTCACATTTATCTCATATTTGTTATGAGATTTTTCTATAAATACCTTATGAACGTCCAATCTTAAAAAAGTTTGATTCATTGTGAGCTATTTTAGGATTTGAGAGGGTGAGATTGAGAGATCTTTGTACTCTTTTTGAAAATCTTTTAAAGAATAGTGAAAATTTTCTAGTGCGGCCGTGGTTTTTCCCCGGATTTGGGATTTTCACGTAAAATTGGTGTTCTATTATTTCATCTTCTTTCTTCTGAGATTTGCATCGGATCTTCTGTGTAGCTTGTAATTTCGATTTATTTTGAGAATTATCTTTAGCTTTGTGTTGCCAAGCGAGATCATAACAATTGGTATCAAAGCCAAGTTAAGATTGCTTGGTTGATCGAAATAGTGGGAGCACGCGATGGAGGATGCAAAGGTGAAGATTGATCGATTCGACAGCAAATACTTTGGATTCTGGAAGATACAGATAGAGGATTTGCTTTATCAAAAGAAGTTATATTTACTCTTAGTGGGTGAAAATCCAGAATCGATGAAGCAAGAAGAATGGAATCTTATGGATCTCCAGGCGCTAGTGATTATCAGACTTACGTTGGCAAGAAATGTGACTTTCAACATTGTCAACATGAAGACGACATCGGGTTTGATGAAGGCTTTGTGCAATATGTATGAGAAGCCTTCGGCATCAAACAAAGTTTATCTGATGCGTCGTCTATTCAATCTAAAGATGACCGAAGGATCTTCTGTCACAGATCACATCAATGAATTTAATATTATACCAATGCAGTTGAGTTCGATTGACATAAATTTTGATGATGAAGTAAAGGTGCTTATTTTGTTATCTTCTTTACTAGAGAGTTGGAGCATTATAGTCACAGCAGTGAGTAGTTCATCTGGTCAGAAAAAGATGAAACTTCAGGAGATTCGAGAGTTGATTCTTAGCGAGGACATTCGTAAAAGAGAATCTGGAGAATCTCCAGGAGCTGTCTTGCACACGGATGGAGGCAGAAGTAGAAATTTTCAGAAAAATCAGACTAGCAGATCGAAATCTAAAGGAAGAAGTAAATCGAGGCCTCCAAATGATAAAGTATGCTAGAACTATGGTAGAAAGGGTCATCTAAAAAGAAATTGCAAAATCTCAAAGAAAGAAAGCTGGAGTCAGGATGAGAAAAAGTCTATGAATGCAACTATTAAGAAGAATCTAGATGCTCTGGTATTGAGTGTGGATAGTCCTATTGAGTCATGGATATTAGACTCAGGTGCATCATTTAACTCTACCTCATGCAGAGAGCTATCGCAGAATTTTACTGCTAGAAAGTTCGAAAAGGTTTATCTGGCAGATAATGAGCCTTTGGAAATTGCAGGGAAAGGTGATGTACAGATCAGGATTTGAAATGGTTCTATCTGGAGGTTGCATGATGTAAGGTACATTCCTGGACTCAAACGCAATTTAATTTCTATTGGTCAATTAGATAGCATTGGATACAGAACTATATTTGGGAATAGTTCTTGGAGGATTGTAAAAGGTGCTATGGTTGTAGCAAGAGGAATAAAGAAAGACACATTATATATGAAAAAAGAACTATTAATGTTGCCAGCACAGAAAAAAGCTCAAAAATTATGACATTGCAGACTTGGCCACATGAGTGAGAAAGGAATGAAAGTGATGACGTCAAAAGGTTATCTACCAAAAATAAAATCTGTGGACATTGGTATTTGTGAAGACTGTGTTTTGGGCAAACATAAAAAGATAAGCTTTACTAAGACTGTAAGAGATTTGCGTGCATGCAAGCTAGAGTTAATCCATACAGATGTTTGGGGACTTGCTCCAGTTCATTCTCTTGGAGGATCTCGCTACTATGTTATTTTTATTTATGATTTTTCACGCAAGGTATGGGTTTATTTTTTTAAAAATAAATTGGATGTCTTCAGTACTTTTAAGAAGTGGAAAGCTGAAGTTGAAAAAGAATGTGGTATGAAAATCAAGTGCCTCAAGTCAGATAATGACGGCGAGTATGACAGTAAAGAGTGCAAAATTTTCTGTGTAGAGAATGACATCAAAATGTTGAGGACAGTACTAAACAAGCCACAACAGAATGGAGTTACTGAGAGAATAAACAGGACGTTAAATGAACGTGCTAAAGCTATGAGGCTACATGCAAGTTTGCCTAAATCCTTCTAGGCAAAAGCAGTCAGTACATCAGCGTATTTGCTCAACAGAGGACCTTCAGTTCCACTGAATTTTAGTTTGTCAGAAGAGAAGTGGACAGAAAAGAAGGTTGATCTTGCTCACTTACTAAGCCTCGTTTGGTTCGAGGGGAGTTTTTTGCCCAACACAAATTTCAACTATAAAAATCAACTTTATTTCACATCTAATACAAATACGAATATCAGAATTAAAAGTATTTCACATTTTACATATTTTCTAATAGTAAAATAAATTTCTCTTCCATTAAATTTAAAAAATAAAATTATTATTTTTTCATATCTAAAAAAAAAAGCTCAAACCAAACGAGGCCTCTCATATGTACATATTGATATAGAGAAAAGAGACAAGCTGGATGCTAAGGCTAAGAAATGCTACTTCATTGGCTATAGAGGTAATCAATATGGCTACACATTCTGAGATAAATCAAGTAGAAAGATTATCAGAAGCAATAATATCACATTTGATGAAAGTATTGTCTATAAGTCAAAGCTGGAATCTAGCAATTCACTAAAAAAAGAAAGTGAGATAGAGCTAGATGAAATTTCAAAAGCAGTTCAAAAGGGTGAACTTGAACCTACTGCTGTTGATTTCGAGAAAGAATCTAGACCAGAGGAGACTTCTCTGATACCCACCTTGAGGAGAACGAGTAGGATCCCAAAACCTATTCAGAGGTATTCCCCATTTTTATATTATCTGTTGCTGACTGATTCTTGTGAACTAGAGTGATATAATGAAGCAAAGTAGGTAAAAGATTCTATTAAGTGGGAGTCAGCCATGCAGGATGAGTTTGATTCTCTGATAAAAAAAACAAAACTTCAGAGTTATCTCCGTTACCGAATGGGAAGAAAGCTCTTAAAAATAAGTAGATATACAGGATCAAGGAAGAAGTTGATAATAATAAGAGATACAAGGCACGATTGGTGGTGAAAACCTTTCAGTAGAAAACCAGTATTGATTATATAGAGATATTTTGCACCTATTGTTAAGATAACTACTATCAGAGTATTGTTGAGTATTGTAGCTGCAGAAGACTTGTACCTAAAACAGTTAGATGTGAAGACTGCTTTCCTTCATGGTGATTTGGAGGAGGATATCTACATAGCACAACCAGAAGATTTCCAAGTATCTAGCAAGAAAAATCTGGTATGCAAATTGAAAAAGAGCTTGTATAGTCTCAAGCAGGCTCCTAGGTATTGGTACAAGAAGTTTGACATATTTATGTGTAAAAAGAATTTCACTCAATGTGAAATGAATCACTGCTGCTATTTTAAATTTTTTAGTAATTGCTATGTTATATTGTGTTATATGTACATAGATGATATACTCATTGCTATTAAGAGCATGAAGGAGATTTGTAGGTTGAAACAACAGTTATTAGAGCAGTTTGAGATAAAAAATTTGGGTGTTGCAAATCAGATTCTTGGGATGCAAATCACAAGGGACAGATCTGATGGAACTCTTAAATTATCTCAGGAAAAGTACATCTATAAAGTACTTGAGAGATTTGGAGTCAATGATGCAAAGTCTAAAAGTACTCCATTAAGAGCTCATTTTAAACTGACAAAGGAACAGTCACCAAAGACAGATGAGGAACGAGAATAATGGCGAAGGTACCATATGCATCAACAGTCGGTAGCCTTATGTATGCCATGGTGAGTACGAGACCAGATATTGCTTTTACAGTGGGAGTTGTGAGCAGGTTTATGACAAATTTGGGCTCAGAACATTGAGAAGTTTTCAAATGATTACTCAGATATCTCAAAGGAACTGCAAGCAAAGCTCTTTGCTACAAAAGAGACAAGGTCATCTTGGAGAGATATGTAGATGCGGATCTTGGTGGAGATCTGGATTATAGGAAGAGCAGCTCAGGATATATTTTTACTCTCAGAGGAACTGCTATTAGTTGGATGTCAAAGCTTCAAAAATGTATTGCACTATTAACTACAGAAGCTGAATATGTTGTTATTTCAGAGGCTGAGAAAGAAATATTCTAGTTAAGAATTTTTCTGAAGGAGATAGGCAAAGAACAGAATAACAGTGTTCTATTCAGTGATAGTCAAAGTGTCAGTTGTTTAGCTCATAATCCAGTGTTTTACTCAAGGATAAAGCACCTACAACTGAAATATCATTATATCAGGTGTTTGATTGATGATGGGATGTTGTCATTAGTAAAAAATTTTGGTACGAAGAATCCAGCTGACATGCTTACCAAGGTAATCTCTACGGAGAAACTGAAGCTATGTAGTGCTTCAGTTGGCCTTCATGTTGATTGAGAGAAGGCGGTGCCGCATTAGAGATGAAGATGAAGATTGCTGAAGAAGTTGATCACATAAAAGATGAGTACTAGTTACGTACATCGAAGATCAAGTCTCCAAATGGGAGATTGATAGGAGTATGAAGTCTGGATCTTCTACAGCATGAAGATTAAAAATAGTTGACATAACAAATATTTGTTATGAGAATTTTATATCTATTATGAGGTTTTCACATTTATCTCATATTTGTTATGAGATTTCTCTATAAATACTTCATGAACGTCCAATCTTAAAAAATCTGATTCATTGTGAGCTATTTAGGATTTGAGAGGGTGAGATTGAGAGATTTTTATACTCTTTCTGAAGATCTTTTGAAGAATAGTGAAAATTTTTTAGTGTGGCCATGATTTTTTCCCAGATTTGAGGTTTTTCACGTAAAATTAGTGTTCTCTTATTTCTTCTTCTCTCTTCTGAGATTCGTATCGAATTTTCTGTGTAGCTTGTGATTTTAATTTATTTTAGAAATTATCCTCGGCTTTGTGTTGCCAAGCGAGATTATATTCTCAACACTTATTCTATAATAATAATAAAAAAAACCTCAGCGTATTCCTCTGTACAGATAGAACGGAACCATACTCATCATCAGTAGCAGCAAAGAGGGCATCGGACTAGTCCGTTCTCATTGCAATCCGGGCATCGCCGGAATCCTCCGCCCTCCTTCTCGCAGTCGTCTTCCTCCTCCTCCACAAACACCTTGCAGCTCCCCGAGCAGTTCTCGCATGGCACAAACCGCACGTCGCCGCATCCCTCACAGTCCACGCCTCTGTAGCCCTTCGCCGCAGGCAACAGCCGGCAGCTCTCAAAAGCCTTCTCCAGTTCGCCTGCCTCGTGCATTTGCGTCACCTCTTCTGCTCCGCCGATGAATTTCCCGTCGGCGAAGACGGCCGGCAGCCTGCTTCCGCCGTTTGCTGTCAGAGTATAATAATATCAAATCAAAAGTTTAGTTTTTTATGATTTAGTTATACGAAATCGAACATTACCGGCACCAAGAAGCTCGAACAATTCGTTTTTGAATCCACTATGCATCGAAACATCCCTTTCGTCGATGCGATTGCCGTAGCCCTGAAGGATGATTCTGACGTTCCAACAATCTTCGAAGGTCTTCCGCACCCCCCTGAGGCTGGTGGAGTAGAGCACGAGCTTCCCTTCTCCGCCCGGTGGGATCTTGCCGCCGGCTGCCGGGGATTTGAGGCTTGCCTTCTTGGCGTCGATCTTCTCCTGAAACGCCGTGACTCTGGCCTTCACAATCCCAGCGAAGTTTCGTATTTCGTCGGCCGGAGACTTTGCCGGCGACTGGAGGATTGTCGGGTCCAGCGGGGAGAGCTCGTTCATGGCTTTTCGGAAGTTGGAGATTACTTCAAGATCGAATTCTATCAAATCTGCGGCGGGGGACTGTATCCAGAACGGCTTCGGTGAAGCGGCAGAGGACGTGCTTGGCGATGTCTGTTTAGATGACGGAGGCGGCGGTGGCAGTTGCGCTGGCGTCTCCGGCGGACTAATTCCGGCATCCCGGAAAGTATTTAAAGAGAAGGACCAATCGACGGTGGGAGCGACAGATGGCTGCACGTCCGGAGTGATGTCATTGAGATCCTCCATGAGTTCCCACACATTAATGGTCTCGAGTCCCAGCTCTTCCGCTGGAGTTTTCTCACAGTACTCTCCGGCTGCGGTGGAGCCACCGGCAGCGACGATGATGTTCTGGGGGACATTGTTGTGCCGGTCGTTGGTGGTCTTCATCATCTCCTCATCGGAAGATTCATTGAGGTCGGCAACGTGGAAGCCTTTGCCTTTCCTCTGGGAGCAACGGAAGACCGGCAACGACAAGCTCCTGCTGAACGCCGACGGGCTTCGCTGGCGATCTCGCCGTGCTTCCCTCGAGCTCGTGCAGCCCATTAGACCGCAAAAACAGAGAAAGATGAAAGCTGTGAGCTTTATGACGCGAGTCAGTTTAACATAAATCAGAAACTGAAGAAATTAACGCCGGCGAGGAACAAAACCCAGATTGGGAACTAGAATCGGGCGATCGAAAACGACGAGATAATTAAGACAAGGGGAAGGGAAAAGAGGGCGAAGAACAGAGAAGAGGACGCGAGACAACGGGTGGAGACCAAATGGGTCATCGTGGGATGTAGTCGCCGGCCATGAAGAGGGAGATCATTAGGAGGAGAGGAGATAGAGACATGCAGAAAGAGTCAAAGAAGGCCGTAGGTTGAAGAAGAGAAGTCAGATGGAAAAAGTCTAAAATTGGGACCGCACTGTGAATTGAAGAAAGAAGAATCTTTCTTATCTGAGGAAGAGCAGAAATTTTTTGGGCCGCTGCAAGATTTCCGGCCAAAGGAGCCGCGGCGTCGCTGATTTGTTGAGAGAGAGAGAGAGAGTGGTGGCGGGCGAGGGAGAGGGAGAGGGAGATTCGGGGAGAAAAAGAGGGGGGTGTGGCCGTGGGGGCGTATTGTAAATTGGGTTGCGTTGCCATTAGAGAATTTATCTTCGATGTGCAGAGGGGTATAATCGGTATTTCAAGACTAATTTAATATTAATTAATTAAAATTTGTTAAACTTTGAGTACTTTGAGCTTATATGAGCAGGATATACTACTTAAATGTTATAACAGTAAGTGATATGAGATATAAATAACTTTTAAGTGTAACTAATATTAAAAAAATTCTATCAAAAAAAAAAAAATATTAACAAAAAAATTATAAAAATAATATTTAATATTTTAGTGCACTTTATATGATATTTTGAAACTAATATAGCAACCAAAGTCGCTAATTTAAATTAAATATAGATTAGAATACAAATACTGATATAAATAAACTAATAATATTATTATGATTAGTTCATTTTAAATGTTTAATAAATTAATTTTTATTACATAAAATTATTATTATAAAAGTCAATTAAAAGAAATCAATATTTTGTATATGATTTAATAAATAATTAAACAAAAAAATAAACTACTAGGCTCCCTACTAATTTAGTTTTACTTTACAAGCAACAATAATATTGATAAATTATACGCAAAATTAAAAGCAGAAGCTAGCAAAGTTTTAGCGAATATTTCAAATTGAAAATATTAATTATTAACTGTAATTTTATGTCATATTTATTATTGAATTTTATCTGATGACTGGAATTAATATGGGATGTACTTAATATAGCAAAAACTGAAAATTTTCTAAAAGTGTTTAACATATTTTTATTTATGGCAGTAATTTTTTTGGAGAAATCTACTTATAAGACATATAATTCTTAAAAAAATTATACATTTCATACTTTAATTTAAAAAATACTAAAAATCTTATTAAACTTCAAGTCATAAATATTAAAGATTAAATTAAAAATTAAAATTATAAATATAAATCTGTATGTTACTTTAATACTAAAATTTGCATGCTAAAACTTAAAATTTGAAATATAAATTTTAAAAATTAAAATAATAATAATTATTAATTAAATTTATATAATCAACTTTAAATTCAATTTAATGATACAAAAATCGTTTTTATTGAGTTATGAATCATATAAAATAATTTAAATAATAATTATTTAAAAATTTTAATTTTTTTTAAAAAATTTAGTATAAAATTTATAAATTTTCATAATTTTATATTCTATACTTAAATTTGCCCCATTTTTATGATACTAGAAATGAAATATAATAAAAATTTCTTCGAGAGAGCAATTTAATAATTATTTTACGTAACTCATATTATGCAAATTAAAACAACTGGAGAACGGCAATTAATTTAATTTTTGAGGTAAACTGCACTTCACATTATTGCATCATTTATCGTATTTCTCAAAGTTATACTGCCAGCCGTTTGACACGTGGCGAAACTTCATAGGAAACTTAACATGTTGGCTGATTGGACAGGCGCAGGTTAACGATTTACGTTCAGCCAGTGGGTTAGTTTACCCTGCGGGCACCACAGGTCCACAGGTCCACATGTCAATATAATCTTTGTTTCTTTTTATTTATTTTTATATTTATTTCTTTATTATTAATATTTCTATATTTATTTCTATGCCATAACATCATGGACTCACAATTAAGGAAATTTCGATTGGAATTAAAAAATATAACTCTGTTATATTAATTTCGATTGGAATTAAAAAAAATATAACTCTGTTATATTACTTATGAATTATGCAAAATAGCCCTTAATATTACTTAAATTCATATCCAAATTCTCAACTACAAAAGAAAAAAGTGCACGTGAAAAAATATTAATGGAGCTTAGTTGCTATTTTTAAATATTAAAAATCAATTATATATACGAGAAAAATTAGAGAAATTCGTGTACTAATTTTACAGAAAATAAACATCATAGCATTACATTTGACCTCAATGAAAAAATGATCGTAATTTTAATGATAGGGCATTAAATTAATGAAGGAATTTAATTGAACCGAGTTTTTAAATATTGTGAATTTGAATGTAATGCCGACAAAATTATGTACCAATTTAAAAATACATCAAATTGTTAGAAGCTGGACATGTTAATTAATTAACATTCCAATTAATGGCACAAATATCACTCTCTTCTATAATCTTAGACTTTAATATTACACATATTCATGAATTTGAAATTAATTTATTTGTACTTCTAATTTTGTTAAATGTTTTATACTATTCTGTCAATTTTATCACTTCCTGTTAATTTTTTTTATGTAAAAGATCTGCGGTACGTTTGATTTTATTGGGCCAAGATTTTGGAGTACGAAGGCCCATCTTATTTCATAGGAGGCTTTTTCAGCTCATTTTCCCCCTTTGGTAAATTTAGTTGGGCCTTATAATAAAAAAAACACCTTGAAAGTCAAAAATATTTTCAGTAAAATTTAAATATTTATTTTATATAATATATAAAATTAAATATTAAAAACTAATATTATTTCACATACTTTAAATTTCCTTTATAATTTTTATTTAAATAATATTTATTGTAAATTAATTTTTATTTTTATTTTTATAGATTACATCAAGATAAATGATTATAATTCAAGCCGATTAAATAAATAAATACTTTCATACATAAAATTTAGTAAAAAAATAAAAAACTAATCAAAATTTGGATCTAGTTTTAACAGAACAAATGAGTCCAGACTTAGCTTGGATCAAACTTTTCTCATTTATTCTTCGAATTAAATCGAAATCAGATCATTATTCTCATCCCAAAAAGAGATTAATTAACTGATTTTGAATGGAGGATATGTGATGCGATGAGTGATGACTTCAATTTCATTATTTTAGTAATAATTTTAGGGTAATTTATGGAAGTTATTGAACTCAAAATGTGGACCTCAATGTCACCTATAGAAAAACTACTGAAGGAGCAAGCGCATGGCATCAGGGTAGGGGTGACAAAATGGGTCGGCGGATTAGGTTCGGGTCAAATCCAAATTTAATTCAACCTAAATAGCTTCAACTCAAATTCACCCATTTATTAAATAGGTCAAATTCCGTGATACGAATCCAATCCGATTAGTA
This sequence comes from Apostasia shenzhenica, assembly GCA_002786265.1. Lineage (NCBI taxonomy): Eukaryota > Viridiplantae > Streptophyta > Magnoliopsida > Asparagales > Orchidaceae > Apostasia > Apostasia shenzhenica. The sequence goes on along the minus strand of KZ451885.1, from coordinate 2,339,763 downwards.
AATGAATCAGTTGGTGGGTCGATCAGACACTTTTATAGAGCATTTTTTAATAAATGCTCAACCTGAACCTGACCTAACTTGATTATGCTTAACCCGAATATTCAAATGGAAATTACATCAATAAAATTATTAGGAAGGATAATTATGTTTAACATGGACAGATAATCACTTTAATTATATTAAATCCAAAAGCAACAGATGGAGTTAATTTGATCCATACTTTTTTTTTTGAAAAAAAAATGAAACTCATTTAAAAGTAGATGTATAATCACTTTCTCCTTTAATTTTGAATGCTTAGTTCGCGGATAAAAAGTTATAACTAAAATAGTCATAATAAAAAATATTAATTTATTTAAATAAATTTAAAAATTTATTTTATATTTTATCATATACAAATTCTAACATTAAACAATCACTTTATTTCATATCCAATATAATTTTAATATAACTAACTCATTTTATTTATGTATATTTAAAAAAAAAATCAAAATATTATTTTTTTCCGTCAACTAAATTTGCCAAGCTACATCAATACTTGACATCATTTATATCCTTTAATCACAAAATAAAATTAATCAAAAGTCAAATCGGCTGTAGCTCATCGACAATCCTCAATTTAATAAAATTTTTCTCATTTATTTTTTAAAGTAAATCGACAATCTTCAATTTAATCGTATTTTGAGGTCGGATCAACGCGAAATCGAATAGCTAATTAACAACCGTAGATCAATTTGCCGTATTTCATTTTGGTTATACTGTTTAATTTATTCAGCTAATTATGAAAATGATGAGAAAAACCTAAGCTGAACTGGAATATTAGCCAGTTTGACCAAAACGATCCGTGGATTAACAGACCGTACGTATAATTAATTAATATACGGCATACGTACACAATACGTGCATGGAGTAGTAGAGTCAAAGGCTAAATTGGGAAAATTGCACGTGGGTCTGCAAGCTGACAAGCCTGTTGTACCTCAGTCCAGAGCGAATTGATGCGCCCACCGATGCATCCCCTTCAACTTTTCGCCCTCCGGGATCCACCCCCAAGCGCTGAAGATGATAGGAGGATAAAAATGTAATTCTCTCAATTTTTTTTTATTACTTTTTATTTTTTTTTATTTTTCAACCCGACTCAGCAGCCGGATTCATCTTCAACCGGATCAGCTTAAAACCGGCTAAAACCGGTCTAAACTGCGGTTCAACAGGGTGAACCGGTACGGTTGGACCGGTTGAGTTTAAAATTAAAAAAAAAACTTTCCTAAACTCTGGGTCCCTAGCTCAGCCTCTACTCGCGCGACAGTCACAAACTCGCGATTTCTCTTATCTCGCACTCTCCTCTCTAGCCCACATTCTTTTGAAATGATTTAGTATTTTACTATTTTAGTGATATGAAATGATGAAATGATTTAGAATTTTAATATTGATAAAGCATACATTTGTTCAGATCTTTTAATGATATACTAAGTATTATACTCAATTTGTTATTTGCGAATATTTTATTGGGTTATTGTTATTTCAATTTGGTTGGAATTATTTTTTGGGTTATTGACATAAGATATTATTTGTTAAATTTAATTATTAATTATTTATTTTATGTCTAATTATTATATTGATGTGTGAATAATATATATCTTAATTATATTTAATTAATCTTTTTAATTATTATTTCATTCCAGTTCGACCCCGGTTTGACCATTGAACCTTGAACCTTTCAGTCTACCGGTTCTGAAGTCAGTCTGGTTTTCAAAAACTTACCTAAAAAGGTGAAAAATATCAATTCCTAAAAAGAAATTTTATCGTACTTATATATGAGACTTAAGAATTGTGCAATAATATATTTTTAAATAGCTAAATCAAAATACAAAACTACTATTAAATTCCCAGAAAACTGAATTTCATTCTAAAATTATTGTTTTTTTAATTAAGCTAAAAATTTTAGCTTAATCCAAATGCAAGTGTTACAAAAGAATGAGAATAATATGGTAAATAATTTTAAATTTTTTTAATTTTCTTTTAAATTATAGAAGACATAAATATTGTGAAATATATAATTATTTAACATAAAAATAGTATTATTTAGTGATATATGTTTGCGTAGTTATTTCGTTGAATTATGCCTCAAAATTTACTAGTTATTACTGATATAAATTTAAAACAAAATCACTTATGTTATATTATCGATTAAATTTAATTATTTTTTTTTTTAAATTTTCTTTAATTACATTTTTGGCTGTTAATTTTTTTGATTTTATCCTTTAAATATTTATTTTTTACTTATCATTCAGTTTCTCCAATTTTATTTTTTAAATTTTTATCTTTATTTTTTCAAAGTTTATTATTTAATTTTTATCACTCATTTGTAATTTTCATGAGACTGCAAGAACATCCTAAACAATTCATTCTTATTATTTTTTTATAAATAAATATGTCGAAAATAATTCAATTCACATTTAAAAGCATTTATGTATGCAGTTCATATTTTTAAAATTTTGTTATTTTTAATATTTTATATATGTTTGTTTACATTTTAGTTGCGCGTCATTCATTACACTGCCTGCCAGTTATTAAAATAATTTAGGGATAATTACCTGCATGTCACACCATTTCACTTTATTTATGCTTTACTCATCAATTCTTAGTCAATTACGCTATGCACACTCAAAATATTATAAAATCTTACATACACACACTTAAATTAAAATTTAGTCAAAATCTATTTGAAAAAAAATATTTCGTTAGTAAATCATTAGAATTATATTTTTATCCTTAATAGTACATATTTTTTTCTTCCTCTATGTCACACTAAAGCGCTGATCTGTCCTAAAATCAATTTACGTTGTGGATGTTTCCTTCTCTTACCATAACCTAAATATCAAAGTTTTAAGATTTTCACTCAAAATATATTTAAATATTCTTAAAATAATATGATGAACGATTCAGATTTTTTGTAACCTAACTACAGTTAGGTTATTGAAAAATTATAGTTGCTCATTATAATATAAACAAGTGAAAGTGTGTGTATGTAAAATTTTATAATATTTTGAGTGTGCATAGCGTAATTAACTAAGAATGGATGAGTAACGCATAAATAAAGCGAAATAGTATGGCATGTAGGTAATTATCCCAATAATTTAATATCTTTCAACTCATTTAAAATGAAACTAGAATAGATAAAAAGTTATTTAATATATATAATAAATTATTCTATCAAAAAATATATATATATATATATATATATTATAAATATAATGTAATTTTAATGCTATATATTATGTCCCTGGCATTCTACTGCGATGCAGACTGCAGCCTACCAATTGATTTTATTTTATTTCATAGTAATAGTTTGGTCGAAAATTCTCAAACTAGAAAATAAGAAAAATGAAAGAGAATAGCAAAAGTGTTAATGGTGGCAAAAAGTAAAGTTGAAAAAGAGAAGGGACTTTCCATGAGATCATCATAGAAGAAAAGAAAGAGGACTGAGGCAAGCTGTTGACTGTCTCATAAAAATTTTACTGAAGAGAGCTGGTCGAACAGAACTAGAAGGCTATAGCCGAATAATGCATGAACAATGCTTAATACGATTGGAGAATCAGAACCTAGAATCTAGAACCCCCCTCTCAGTATAAATGAGGATAATTATAGTAAAAACGCAGTGAATGAAATTTGATAAGTTATTTAGCTCTTATTAACGAGGCAACAGCTAGACGGTGTAAGCAGTGACATGACCTACTCATGCCGCCTGATAATCCAGACATTAATGACAGACAACTCCCCTATGCCCCCAAGAAGTCATCATATTATAGGATAATGCTATAATATGAAAGAGCTAAGTAGCTAATTATCTGTTTGATTTTTCTGTTCAGTTGGCTCTAAGATGTTCGACCATTGGACTCAACTTAAACGGGTCTCTCGAATTTGTTTAGGAGCATGGTTCGAGTGACTTGTCGGAGAATCAAGCTAAATCTGCCTACGTGTTATGGCTAGGTGGCCTGATAGATTTTTTTTCCTTAACAAATAACACAATTGAATTAATTTAATAACATTTTAAAGTAAGAATTAATTTGATATACTATCAAAAAAAAATTTAATTTGATAACTTTTTATGGGATTAATTTGATAAGTTACTAGAATGCAATCCCAGCGAATTACATAAATTTTGATGTAGTTATTATTTTTTTTTTCAAATACCGCAATCCCCCCACTCTAATTGAAAATTATAGTGATATAAATTCGAACCTAAGATCTCTTAATTCCAGACAAACTCCCTCTCCATTAAGTTAGAAGAAAGTCTATTTGATGCAGTTATTTAAAACTGACTTAAAATCATTTTTTTAAACTCCATTTTAGGTCGAGCTGTGGACTAAAATTTGCTCAACTCTTTGCAAAATTTTACATTAAATTGGACTTTACATATTATAAATGCATTTAGCTTAATTTTTTTTTTTGCAATGTGCACAATCTATGGCCTCGTTTGGTTCAAGTCAATTTTTTTACCAACACAAATTTTAACTATAAAAATTAACTTTATTTCATAACAACCACAAATATGAATATTAGAATTGAAAGTATTTCATATTTTACATACTTTTTAATATTAAAATGAAATAGATTTTATTTAATTTAAAAAATAAAATATTTTTTTCTCTTGTCTAAAAAAAAGCTCGAACCAAACGAGACCATAGTTGTTAACCCTAATGTTGACCCAAAATCACACTCTTAAGTTGTGGGCAGGGGGTGGCCGACGGGGGCACCAATCTCAGATCAATCGGTGAAACCAGTTTGAATTTAAGGGTAACTTGGAGCTAATTATGGGTGGTTGGACTCAACTTAAAATTAAAATTTTTAATTTTATCTTATTATAATATTTTAATTTTTAGTCAGTTTCAAACCTAAATTAATCTAAATTTTTCCATAAAAATTATTAAATATTTAAAACATAATAAATATAATATTTTAAATATATTTTTAATAAGATTTTCATAATATAAACTATTATAATGTATTAGCATACAAAAATTCCCAAATATAAACTATTATAATGTATTATTCGATTGTGCTGAAATTTTCACTGAAGGTTCGTGAATCGGATCTCTCTTCTAGCTCTTCATTCTGACGGTGTGATCGTGAATTGGATCTCTCTTCTAGCTCTTCATTCTGACGGTGTGATCGTGAATTGGATCTCTCTTCTAGCTCTTCAATCTAACAGCAACACATGTTTGGTGATATCTACAACTCCCCTCTGCTTATTTCTTTATACTTCCATCTTGTTGATGATGTTAAGAAGGGAGCTCAAGTGTAAATATTTCTTGATGCTTTTATGAGTTGATTGATAATTCTAACACATCTTAAAAAAGGAAGTTTGCACTACTTTATTTAATTCATCATGTGATTGCATATTTTGGGTGTTGGTTATATATTTTGTGAATTAGTGTTCAAACTATTTGCAAATATATATTTCATCTAAATTTATAGTTGGCTTTCTTCCCATCATATTGGTATCAGAGCTCTGGCATTTCAGTTATTTGCTTTATTTTGAACTATGAAAGTGAATACAAGTAGAATGGTGAGTTTAAATAGCTCTAATTATGCTCTTTGAAAAGGAAAGATGGAGAATTTACTTTATGTGAAAGATTGCCATTTATCACTATTTGCTACTACTAAGTTAGATAGTAAAAGTGATGAGGAGTAGACTTTAATGCATAGACAGGTATGTGGATAAATAAGACAATGGGTAAATAATAATGTGTTAAATTATATTAGTGGGGAGAGACATGCTCGATCTCTTTGGAACAAGCTTGAACAATTTTATATTAGAAAGACAGGCAACACCAAGTTATTATTAATAAAGCAGATGATGACATTGAGATATAGAGATAGCACTCCCATGACAGATCATTTAGATACCTTTCAAGGCATCATTAACCAACTTGTTGCTATGAGTATTTTCTTTGATGATGAAGTACAAAGTTTATGGCTTTTTGGTACACTTCCTGATTCATGGGTGATGTTGAGGACATCTTTGTTCAACTCAGTCCCAGGCGGTGTTATCACTATTGATCATGTTAAAAGCATTATCTTGAATGAAGAGATGAGAAGAAAGTTCCAAGGCTCATCACATTCAGATGTGTTGATTACTGAATCTAGGGGGAGAAGCAAAAGTCGAGATTCAAAGAATAAAGATAATAGCAGAAGCAAATCTAAAAAGAAGTATACAAACTTTGAATGCCATTTTTTGTGATAAGAAAGGGCACATCAAAAGGTTTTGTTGGAAATGAAGAAAGAAAATAAAAAAAGCAAAAACAAGGAGAAAGAGAAGAAGAAAAATAATGAAAGTGATAATGATAGAGTTAATGCAACTCCATCTGATTTCCTTCTTGTTCAAGACTATGATGTTGTCAGTATTGCAAACAATGAAAGCAGTTGGGGGGTTGATAGTGGTGCTTCCATACATGTCACATCAAGAAGAGATTTCTTTTCTACTTATACACGAGGTGATTTTGGTGATGTGAGAATGACCCATGAAGGTGTGACTAAATGTGAAGGTATTGGAGATATTTGTTTAAAGACATCTAATGACACAAAAGTGCTTCTAAGACGTGTTAAGCATGTTCTAGACATAAAGCTAAATTTACTCTCTATTAACAAGTTATGTGATAAAGGATATAAAAGCTACTTTTCAGGTGACAATTGGAAACTCACTAAGGGTTCTATGGTAGTAGCTAGAGGTAAGAAGCACTCTACACTTTATTTGACTCAAATAAAAGTTATTAATGATGTTGTGAGTACAATTGAGTCAGATAATAAAACTGATTTTGTGACATAAAAGGCTATGTCATATGAGTGAGAAAGGAATATCTGTACTTGTCAAGAAAAATATGTTATTTGGTTTGAATAATACTAAATTGAAAAGATGTGCTCATTGTTTAACAGGAAAACAGAATAGAGACTCTTTTAAATGTCATCAACTTTCTAGAAAGCTGGAGATACTTGACTTGGTGCATTCAGATGTATGCGGCCCTATGAAGACAAGAATGCTTGGTGCTTATTTCTATTTTGTGACATTTGTTGATGATCACTCAAGAAAAGTTTGGGCTTATGGCTTAAAGTCCAAAGACCAAGTGCTTGATGTATTTAAACAGTTTCAAGCTTATGTTGAAAGAGAAATGGGGAAAAAGCTCAAGTGTATTCGCACAGATAATGAAGATGAGTATCTAGGACTTTTAGATACTTAGTGTAGAGTGCAAGGCAATAAACATCAAAAGACTCCACAGAAGACTTAACAATTGAATGGCTTGGCTGAAAGGATGAATAGAACTTTGGTTGAGAAAGTTAATGCTTACTTTCACAGGCAAATTTGCCAAAGTCCTTCTGGGGTGAGGCTTTGAATACTACAATACATATTCTTAACCTTTCACCATGTGTTCCTTTGCAATTTGAAGTACCAGAAAAGATATGGTCAGGTAAAGATGTTTCTTATAATCACTTGCGCATCTTTGGTTGCAAAGCATTTGTACACATTCCTAAAGGTGAAAGGTCAAAGCTTGATGTCAAAACACAACAATGTGTGTTTTTGGGCTATTGTCAGGATGAGTTTGACTATAGATTTTATGATCCTGTGGAGAGGAAGCTCATTAGAAATCAGGATGCTGAGTTCATGGAAGATGAGATATTAAAAATTTCTCGTATAGCAGAAACACCTATTTCTCAATACTATGGTAGTTCTGCTAATCTAGACATTGTTCCTTCATCACATCTAGAAAGCATAATTCAATTGAATTTCAGAATGATCAATAGATTACACCTGACTTAGATGTTTCTATCCAGGCAGAAGAACATGAGACTACTCAAGAAGAATAGACAAGTGAAGGCATTACTCTTAAAAGATTCACTAGACACAAACAATCTTCATCCAAATATCAAGCAGATGAGTACTTCTTATTAACAGACGTTGGAGAGCCTGAAAGCTATGAAGAAGCAATGGAACTTAAAAACAAAAGTGAGTGGATTGAAGCAATAAAGAAGAGATGAAATCTTTGCATGACAATCATACTTATGAGTTAGTGAAATTGCCTAAGAGCATGAGGCTTTTGAAGAATAAGTGGGTGTTTAGAATCAAGCATGAAGAACAAAATTCGAAGCCTCGATATAAAGCAAAGCTTGTCGTCAAAGGCTTTGTCAAAAGAATGGAATTGACTTTGGGGAAATATTTTCTCCGATTGTGACGATGACCTGTATATGCACAACACTTAGTCTAGTAGCTAGTCTTGACTTGGAGATTGAGCAGATGAATGTAAAAATTGCTTTTCTTTATAGCGATTTAGAAGAAGAGATATATATGAAGCAGCCCAAAGGATTTGAGGTAAAAGGTAAAGAAGATTTTGTGTGCAAGCTGAAGAAAAGTCTTTATAATTTGAAGCAAGCTCCTAGACAATAGTATAAGAAATTTGAATCTGCTACGGGAGACCAAGGCTATAAAAGGACAACTTCAGATCACTGTGTCTTCATTCAAAAAATTTCTGATGATGAATTTATCATTCTTTTGCTTTATGTGGATTATATATTAATTATTGGAAAGAATACCTCAAGAATTAAAAACTTAAAAGAGGGGCTCAGTAAATCTTTTGCTATGAAAGATTTGGGTCATGCAAACAAGATCTTGGGTATGTTGATAACTCGAGATAGAAGTGTAAGGAAATTATTTCTATCGCAAGAAAAGTATATTGAAAAGGTGCTTCAGAAGTTCAGTATGGAAAATGCAAAAGCTGTTAGTAGTCTGCTTGCCACTCATTTTAAGTTGAGTTCGAGATATTGTCCGACTACAGAAAAGGAGAAACTCTAGATGGAGAAAACTCCCTATGCCTGAGCTGTTGGAAGTTTAATATATGCCATGGTATGTACCAGACCTGATATAGCTTATGCAGTAAGTACTGTCAGTTGATTTCTCTCAAATCTAGAAAAAGAGCATTGGAATGTAGTTAAGTGGATCATGAGATATATTCGTAGTACATCTAGTTGGAGGCTAAGTTTTGGTGGTGATAAACACATTTTAGTTGATTTTACTAATGCAGACATGGCTGGAGATATTAATTCTCACAAGTCTATTTTCGATTTTCTCATCACTTTTGCAGGGGGAGCTGTAGCATGGCAATCAAGATTACAAAAATGTGTTGCTCTTTTAACTACAAAAGCAGAATTAATTGCAGCAACTGAAGCTTGCAAAGAGTTTTTGTGGATGAAGAATTTTCTTCAGGAGCTTGGTTTTAAGCAAGAGCGTAATAATTTATTCTGTAACAATCAAAATGCTATTCACCTTGGTAATAACTCTACTTTTTATTTAAGGTCTAAGCATATCAATGTAAGGAATCATTGGATACGTGATATTCTAAGTTCAAAGTTGCTAGAACTTGAGAAAATTCATACAGATGACAATGGCACTGATATGTTGACAAAGCCTCTGCTAAGGGAAAAGCTCGAAACCTGTTGCTTGATTGCCGGCATGACATGTTCCTCCACATCGTCGTGAGGGGGAGATTTGTTGGGTTGGTTTTCCTCCTATGTGAAGGTTATTTGGTAATTTTTATCAAATATTTGGCTATTATGTAAGGAGTATTTTAGTCTTTTTATGACTTAGGGTTATCTTCTTTTTAATTATGGGAAGATAAAAAGCTAATAAGATTTTTAGGAGTGTGTGTGTGGTGGCTACTGTTTTTGACAAAAAAGTGAGTTGAAAACAGAGAATGAAGCTAAAATCTGAACTTGAAATTTCTGCGCCGCTGTGATCAAGCAGATGATTGAGCAGTCATTTGTTATCCGATTGTGCTGAATTTTTTATTAAAGGTTCGTCTCTTCTAGCTCTTCAATCTGGACGGTGTGATAGTTAGCAGTTCTCATTTGAATAGTAGCACATTTTTGGTGATATCTACAACTCCCCTCTTCTTATTTCTTTATACTTCCATCTCGTTAATGATGTTGAGGCAGGAGCTCAAGTGTAAATATTTTTTGATGCTTTTATGAGTTGATTGATGATTCTAACACACGTTAAAGAAAGAAATTTATACTACTTCATTTAATTCATCATGTGATTGCACATTCTGAGTGTTGGTTATATATTTTGTGAATTAGTGTTCATACTATTTGCAAATTTATAGTTGGCTTTCTTCCCAACATATCAGAGACCTAGCTGTGCACGAGAGCAAACTAAAGGACTCGATTGAAAGTCTCCCAAAATTTAACGGTAAGTTTTTTTTTTTTTTTTGATAGACAAAATTTATCAGTAAGTTTTTCTTCGTTCAAAATACGAATGAGTTGGAATGCGTTTTGAGAGTTAGAAGGATATTTCTATCAGCCCAATTGATTGATAGCAAGAGAAATGGTGTCCGCTACCCAACAATGAGAAGCATGATTTTATAACACGAGGAGGCCCACACATGTCTGGCTCTTCCTGCTCCAAATTCCTCCATCAACAGCCATCGGATTCTCGCCACAACGCCGGTGATCTTCGTCGATGCCCCCTTCCCTCTTCCGCTCTCCCGACCTAAAGAAATCAAATCAATTCTCCTTCCTCTTCTTCTTCCTGTAATTCCAGAATACGATGTTCGAGATCAGCCATCATCATTCTCCGCCAAAAAATGTTGACGTCGCCAGTTCTACAAGACCGTTAATCCTTCCTCTTTCTCTCTCATATAAATCTCTCCCTGCCATCAGCCCCCACCCCCTTTCTTCTTCTTGATCTCGTCGCTCCTCGCTCGGTTTCACACAGAGCCCATGTATCACAACCAGACGAGCTGCAATGGGCTCCCATCGTCCTCCTCCTCGACGCCCCCCTTCTTTCCCCAGAGCTTCATCTTCCATTCCGCCCTGGACGAAGGCCACCAGCTCGCCCCCATCCTCCCGACCGCGCCGTGCGCCGACGCGCAGGACTTTGGAGGTGAGAATTTGACCCGTCTATGCTCTGTTTCCCTTTATTTATCGGTTTGATTTCGGCCCTTTTGAGTTGCAGCGGCGGTGGCAATGCTGGGGAAGCGGTCCGTGTGGAGCGAAGAGATGGCGGGCGGCGGCGAGGAGGAGCTCTCGGATGACTGCTCGCAGCCAGGGGAGAAGAAGCGGCGGCTGAACATGGAGCAGGTGAGAACGCTGGAGAGGAACTTCGAGCTCGGGAATAAGCTCGAGCCCGAGAGGAAGATGCAGCTCGCCCGGGCGCTGGGGCTGCAGCCGCGGCAGATCGCCATCTGGTTCCAGAACCGGCGGGCTCGGTGGAAGACGAAGCAGCTGGAGAAGGACTACGAGGCCCTCAAGAGGGAGTTCGATATCGTCAAATCCCAGAACGATGCCCTTCATTCACGCAACAAGAAGCTGCAATCTGAGGTAAATCCTACTGAAACTCTTACATAATCCTCTTCTGCTAAGCCTTTTTATTACCGAATTCTGAGCAAATTTGCTGCAGCTAATGGCTCTACAAGGTAAGGAGGGAGCCGAAACCATCAATCTGAACAAGGAAACAGAGGGATCCAGCAGCAATAGGAGCGAGAACAGCTCTGAAATCAACCTGGGCATATCAAGATCAGCCGCCATTGACGGAACCCTGAGCCCGAATCAGACCCGGCAGCTCTTCGCCGGAGGAGGAGCCGCCGCCGCCGCCGGCGGCGGCGGCGGCGGTGGAGGAGGCAATGAAGAGAACTTCTGCAACATATTCTGCGGCGCAGTGGAGGAGCCGTCGGCGTTCTGGCCATGGCCGGAGCACTGAGACCGGATTGTTGAAATAAAGAGAGATGAGATCTAAGATAATAACAGTATGATGTTATGTATGTGAAGATTTTGGTGTGAGAGTTAAAAAGAAGGTTGAAATAAGGGAGCTGTGTGTATAATCTTATCTGGCTCTCTCTCTCTCTCTCTCTCTCTCTCCCTCCCTCCCCCATACACAGATCTACCCCTCTGATTACTCTCTTCTGGTGATTGCTGAAGAATCCTATATTGTAAAAGAAGCCCAGATATTTAAATTAATATTGTGGATCAAGAATATTATTATTATTATTATAATATTTCATTATTAAGTCATGAGGTGATAGAAAAATGTGGTTTTTGTAGTGAAAAAGGGAGCTGAGAAGAGAAGAAATCCACCATATTGTAGTACTGAGTTAGCTTTAGCATCCCCCAGAAAGGCCATGAATTGGAGATAAGACTGGAGGGAGCCATGTGACCCACTGCCACCCACTACCCTGCGACTCCCTTGGCTTGGACTTTTTAGAGAAGAGGAAGCCAGAGCTTGCAAAGCTGGTTCATTTTAACTTCTTAGATAACAGCTTCATTCCTTATCTCTCTCTCTCTCTGTTTTTTTTTTTTTTTTTTTTTTTTTTTTTTTTTGCTTTTTATAGGGATGGTGTAATTATGTATTTGGTTTTAGGTAAATTATATTTAGGTATCTTAGGATTGACTTATCTTTACGTATGTAGATCGGTAATATTTGGCCCTGTTTGGTGCGAGGACCAAAACAGGACTAAAATGGTAGTAATTTTTAAAATAACGATAATAATAAATAAATAAATATTTTAAATCATTTTACACAAATTCAAATATAAAAAATATTATTTTACTTTATATACTCAACAATATAAAATAAAAATATCAACTTTATTTCACATTCTAGACCAAAATATTCAAATCGAGTATTTTGATCTAAGATGTGAAATAAAGTTTATATTTTTATTAAAAATTATTGAGTATGTGAAGTAAAATATTATTTTTTATATTAAAATTTGTGTAGAATAATTAAAATAATTTATTTATTATTATTATTGTTATTTTTTAAACTAGTATTATTTTGATCCTGTTCTGGTCCTGTTCTGTTCCTTGCGTTAAACAGGGCCTAGACCGCTTTTTTTTTTTAATATTATGATTTCATTTCACTCCTTGGATTTTTTAAATTTTTTTTTTGAGGTTTATGGAAATGATTTTGATATATAATTTAATGACTCAAACTGAGTAATTGATTTAAGGAGACATTTGATTTGATATTATATAGAGAAAATAATTATTTTGTTTAATGACATCTATAAATAATCTTTTATAAAATTGTAAAATTATTAATTAAAAGATGATATCTAAATATCATGACATCTATATTACATGATATAATATTAAAATAATAATAAACCAAATGCCCCCCAAATCTCATCTCGTGTATACGTATCTCTTTTTCACACTACCCTTTCTGTCCCATGCCACCATCTTTTTCTCACCCATGAGAAGACTACACTATCAATCTTGGTGATTGGGGGGTTGCTCGATCAGGAGAAATGAACTGTCCATCATCCATGAAGGAGAAACGGATAGACTGTTATTGCAGACCGAAAGATTAAAAAAATAGACTTTCGCATCAAACCATCTAATGGATGGTCAAATCGTTCGATCCGTCCAAACAGATGGTTCAATGCAGCATAACAAATAGCTTTTTCGTGGGATTTATTCGTTATCGACATTTCTCTATAAATAGGTTATTTTACATATTGAATCTAATCGGAAAAGATTACCCTAGAGCTTGAGAGATTTATGGGTTGATTTCTTGTAATATCTCTTTAGAGATACACGAAGAATAGTGGAAACTCTCGACGCGATTGTGGTCTTTCCTTAAGTTGAGATTTTCTACATAAATTCTAATTTTCTTTTCTATTTTATTAGATTTTACCTATCACATCACTAGGATGACAATATATGACTCGACTCATAAACTCAACCCAAAAATTTTAGATGAGTTATGAATTTTGACCACTTTATTAAACGAGTCAGACTCAGGCTGAACATACTTCAGTTGAGCAGGTTTGGGTTGCCATTTATAAATATTTATTCTACGAACGAGTCAAGCTAGTAGGTTGACTAGTTTGGGATATTGATCTTGATTTAGTTATTAATCAGGTTGAGTCAATTCAAGTACGGCTTAATGACTCAAATTGACTATAAATTTACTGGCTTTACCGACCTAAATGAATGTATAGATAATATAAAATGAATGTTTATAAACATGTAGGTCCATCAAATAAAATTTATTATTTGTTACAATTTTTGTGCTTCATTGCTAATAGAGAATGCAAATGGGAAGGAAGGGACAGACAGAAGTAGGTAATTTTGATAAAAATTTGAGAGAAAGAAAAGGATGATTTTATCATTTTTAGTAATAAAGATTTCAACGATAACTAAGGCCCTGTTTGGCACAAGGATCAAAACAGGATTAAAATAGGACTAAATTAGTACTAGTTTTAAAAAATAAAAATAATAATAATAATAAATAAATAAATAAATAAATAAATTTTTTATACCATTCTACACAAATTTTAATATAAAAAAATATTATTTTACTTTACATACTAAATAATTTAAAATAAAAATATCAATTTTATTTCACATTCTAGACAAAATATTTGAATCGAGTATTTTAATCTAAAATGTGAAATAAAGTTTATATTTTTATTAAAAATTATTGAGTATGTTAAGTAAAATATTATTTTTTATATTAAAATTTGTATAGAATAATTTAAAAAAATTATTTATATTATTATTATTGTTATTTTTTAAATTAGTACTATTTTAGTTCTGATTTTGGTTCTCGCACGCATAAGAGTTAAAAACAATATATAAGAACCCTAAATCCTAAAACTTTTTATTTCATTAATAGCGAATTTATAATAACTTTTTTTAGTATTAATAGCGAATAGTTCTTTTAATTTTAATATATATTAAGATCATTATAGTTTTCAAATTATTCAAATAAGTCTTTTAGTTTGAGATAATATTTAAATAAATTTTTTTTACATCAATAAAAAATTTTAAAAGTAAGATTATTTCTTTAAATAATAGTTAATTTAAAAATTAAATTAATATTTTAAATAAAAATAAAATCAAAATTGATTTATTAATTAGAAAATTTTTTTTTTATTAAATAATTATTTCTGAAAAACAATTTAAATTAAAAAAAGTATTTGATTAATTTTAAAATTAAAAAAATTTAATTATATATTAACATATATTAGAAGGACTTGATGGCCATTAGCTCTAAGTTTTACCCTCTTGTCTGTTTATTTGTAAGGTTAAATTTGAATAGAGATATTTTTTTATTGAAAATTGTAAATGATATGAAATAAAGTTAGTTATTATGTTGAGATATATGAGGAATGTGATATAAATTAGTTATTATTTTAGTAATGTGTGTAGGATGTGAAATAAAATTAATTTTTAATATTAAATTTTATATGTGATGTGATATGTTAGATTAAAATTAAACCAAGTTAATTTTTAACTCGCAGACAAACGGGCCCCTTAGGTTACCTTCTCATCTCCCTAGTCGTCAGCACTCAGCGCTGCCACTTTAACCAGCTTTTTCATTTAACCGCACTCAGAGATTAATTCATAGATGGTCCAAAATTAGGTTAGGTTGGTCCGAGTCTGAACCGGTTGAGAATTCTGGACCATTTTTTCCTCAATTTTGACTAAAAGGGCAACACTGGCAGGTCAATTCTTCCAATAAGATTTTTTTTATTTTTTATTTTTATTTTTAAATTTTTTTTTTAGTTTTTACATTTGTAAATTTAACTTTTGATCCTCAATGTACTCGTGTTATATCAATAAGCTACATCAGAAATATAACTACATCGATAAAATGAAAATGCAGACACGCGCATCTGATACTAAAATTGATGTAAATATTACGAAAATTAGGGCTTAAAAGGTGGGAAAAAATGAAGAAGAATAAAATTAAAGATATAGAAATTTTCACCTATTTTCTTCTGAAATTTAAAATCGATTCAATTTCATGAATCACGATTCAAATTTTATAAATTAAATAGCATAAATTAATTTAATTCATCAAGCATTAAACTATGTACAGACTACATGTCTATAAATACGAAAATTTCTAACGCTATAATTCTAATTTGGCTTAATCAAATAAGCTTAACTAGTTATAACTCAATATAATTGAACTAATGACTGACTCAACCGAACTGAACTAAATATGATTTAGTCCAACCAATTAGAGAGTATTGAATTAGTAAATAGCACAAATTTAATAAACTCGCCCGTAACAAACTCCATATGTACCCGCATCACTTTTTTATCCTATTGAAATAGTAAAAAGTCGGTTGCCAATTAAAGATAAAATTAATGTTATACCCATTGAAATCGAGCTATAAATAGTATGTAAATAGAAATCTGAGGAAGCATGATATAACAATCAAATCACTACTCACACAAGTGTGGAAGCATTTGAATCACTCCTCCCTCATTTAATTCGAGTTTTTTTTTTATAAAAGAAAAAAATATTTTATTTTTTAAATTTACCATCAAAGAACTTTATTTTAGTATTAAAAATTATATAAAATATGAAATAAAGTTAATTTTAATATTTATATTTATGTTGATATGAAATAAAGTTGATTTTTATACAGTTGAATTTGTGTTGGGCTAAAAAGCCACCTCAAACCAAACATCATTCAAATCTCAACGCCAAGCAGCGCATCCAGTGAATTGCTCCAGCGAAAAACCTCCACGACACAAGTCATAAACAGGTTGTCGACACTCGACATACTCGGTTTGTATTTCGGTCCATTTTCCTTTTCTGCTTTTATTTCAATTTTTTGTCAAAATTTTCGTCAACAACTAAGTTTAGACACGTAAAACCAAATTAAAAACATATAGAAAAGAAAAGAAGTAAAAAAAAAATAATGCACAAGATAATTTTATGGAAAAAATCAATTTAGAAAAATTATGTTGCTTAAGTTTTATAAGTACTTAAAGATGCCCTACGATCAAGTAATTTTCGTATTTGTCTGATTGTTTGCAAAATTTAATTTTAATAAAATTAAAATTAAATAAAATATTTTTTTATTAAAAATTATAAATAATGAGAAATACTTAGGGATGGCAAAAAGGGTCTGACTGAGTTCATGTCGAATCCGAATCCGACCCGACCTAAATAGTCTCGACCCGAACTCGCCCATTTATTAAATAGGTCAAAATTCATGACCCGAACCTGACTTGATTAATAAATGGGATGGGTTAGAGGTTCGACTCGACTCATTTATATAGTATTTTTTTGATAAATGCCTAACCCAAGTCTGACCCAATTTATGACCCATATTCAAAATTTTCGGGTCAGCTTTAGGTCGGATTTACAGGTAGGGTCATATATT
Source organism: Apostasia shenzhenica (assembly GCA_002786265.1). Lineage (NCBI taxonomy): Eukaryota > Viridiplantae > Streptophyta > Magnoliopsida > Asparagales > Orchidaceae > Apostasia > Apostasia shenzhenica. The sequence continues at coordinate 2,322,586 of KZ451885.1, read as the reverse complement.
GCCACCCCTTATGTAAAGTTAGTTATTATATATATGTTGGGATATGTGAATGATGTAATATAAATTAATTACTATTGTTAATTAAGTATGTATGTAGAATGTGAAATAAAGTTAATTTTTTATTTTGATTTATATATATGATCATGTGAAACATAATTAATTTTTAATATCAAAATTTATAAGTAATGTGATAGGTTAAAATTAACCAGATTAATTTTAAATTGAGCAAACAAAATGGTCAACATCCAAGCTACAGAGAAAGAGAGGAAAGCCTCAATAACTGGTTGAAGTAAAATATTGGCAATGGAGTTCGGCAAGAAGAGAGAGATAAAGATAAATCAACCCCACTCGACTTGAAAAATTTTGTAAGTAAGAAAAAATTACGACATTAATTGGAAGCGGCTTTAAGAAAGTTCACTAACCAATACCTTGTTACAATTACTGGTTATAATGGAATAAAAACATTATAGCAAAATAATAAATAATAAGAAATAAAAATACAAGAATAACGTGAAAACCTCAACATCAAAGAAAAATCATAAGCAAAAACAGAGATCACTGTATCAAATTTTGAGCATAAAAAGAATATTTTCAGCAGCTATAGGTTATTTAAAATACATCCGCCCTGACAAACATAGCAATATATATAGAAAACTAAATTATAAATATAAGATTGAGTTAAAATAAAATAGGTCTATACCGCAGTCTAATCCCTTTGCTATCACCACTCGATCCTATAATTAAATTTTCACAGAATTCGGGTCAGCAAATTTTAACAAAATAGCAGAAAAGTGAGGAGTCGAAGAAAGGCAACAACATTCAGCTCGTGTTAATCGAAAAGTGGTTGAATTGTTTACCTTTTTTTCTTTATCCTTAACTCCTCGATTGATCTCTTTTATAACAAACCGTCACTAATGTGAAATGCCAATGCCATTCTGCTCACATGTGATATGTGATAGAGTATCCATGTTTTTCTGTTGCTATCAATAGTAGTACAATCCGTCGGATGATGTGACGTCTCATCTTAAAAAGTCGCTCGCCTCCGGTTCTGAACTCTCCTTTGAGGCAGGCAATCGTTTTTGCTCTTCGACTTGCTTTTCGCCGACGAACTGCGTGCGCTTCTTCTTTTGATTCTTTGGGTCTTTAATTACACATTTTAATTGCCATGTAAATAACTGAGATATTCATGAATGATCATGCTTTTTACATATAAATAAAGTAGATTTTTTTTTTGAAAAATGACAAGTCATAGCATTAAACTAAAACAAAATTATAAATAGTAAAGAAGTCAACCAGCATCCTCCTTGAGGATGTTGCAAAAAGCAATGAGAAGAGGCATATCTCTCTCCCAGCGAAAATTACCTAATGTAGCATAATGAGCCAAAAAATCGGCTGCACTATTCACGTTACGTGATATATGTGTAACCTTACAAAAAGAGAATGAAAGCAAAATATTTATAATCTGCTCAACGATCTTCTGATGGCATTGCTAGTGTTTCATTTAAAGCTCTATTTTCTAGTTGCTGATGCTGAATATGATGTTCCATTTGACGTTCTGATATGCTAGTAGTACCAATCCATTCTAAATAAAGTAGATTAGAACGCGTTAAATATCTGATGTTAGTCTTTTTTTTTTTTTTTTTTTTGGTATACTTTCATGCTCATCTAAGATGGCCTGCTATATATCGATAGCCACAATTTTACAGACTGTCTCCACTTCATTGGAGAGATGGGACAAGGAGACAGCCACATGCAAAATTGTATGCAGAAGTTACATCATCAGCCAGTAGTCAAGACTCAAGAGAGATTGCCTCAGAGAACTAATCCAAAATTGACAAGAAGAAGATTAATTAAATGAAGTCTCATAATATTTTTATCTGCACACTTTTTCATATTTTTGATCATCATGTTTAATTACAATTCGAACACTGTTTTGTTGAAAGAAAAAAAAATATTTGAAAAATATGTATAATGTAAAACGTGGCCTGAGTTTTAAATATTCGTCATGTTTTCATATGATACAACTATAGTGTGTTAGTATTTACAACCTAATTTGTGTTTATGATATATCATGTGCCTTTAAATGATTTTGACCAAGGTTAAAATGGTATTAGAATAAAAATAATAATAACAAATAAATTTTTATTACATCTTACATAAATTTTAATATAAAAAAATTTATTTTATTTCACATACGTTATTATTTTTATTAAAATTACGAACTTTATTTTACATTTTAAATCAAAATATTTCATTCGTGAAGAATGTGAAATAAGGTGAATAGTTTTATTAAAAATAATTGAGTATATGAAATAAAATATTTTTTTGGAATAATTACCTACATGTCACACAATTTAGTTTTATTTATGCCTTACCCATCCATTCTTAGTTAATTACGCTATGCATATTCAAAACATTATAAAATCTTACATACACACATTTTAACTTATTTCTATTATAATGAGTAATCATAATTTTTCAATAACCTAATTATAATTAGATTATAAAAAATTTGGGCCGTTCATTATATTATTTTAAAGATATTTAAATATATTTTGAGTGATGTTTAGGTGACGGCAAAGGAAGAAGACATCCACGACGTGAATTGATTTTAGGATAAATCAACGCTTTAGTGTGGTATGAGGAAGAGAAAAAATATGTACTATTAAGAGTAAAAATATAATTTTAATGATTTACTAACAAAATATTTTTTTTCAAATAGATTTTGATTAAGTTTTAACTCAAATGCGTGTATGTAAGATTTTGTAATATTTTGAGTGTGCATAGCATAATTAACTAAGAATGAATGGGTAAGGCATAAATAAAACTAAATTATGTGGCATGTAGGTAATTATCCTTATTTTTTATATTAAAATTTATATAGATTATAATAAATATTTATTTATTTATATTATTTTAATTAAGTATCATTTTAGTCTTGAGTAGGACCAAAATGATATTGGTAA
>KZ451885.1:2297790-2310384 GCA_002786265.1 Apostasia shenzhenica | reverse complement strand
CCTTTGAAATAAATTTGAATCGGTTCAATGTAACTTTAAAAAAGTATATAAATAAATTTATATATTTGATTAATTATATAATACATATTTTTTTTGAAGAAATGTATAATTCATATATTTATACGTAGTTAATCTTTAAAAATATACAAATGCATTCAATGTGGCCCAAGTTAAATAATTTCAAGCCAAACTGGGTTAATTCCAATTTGTTTCAAGTTCTTGCCCAATTCAAGTTGAGGACTTCTGTTTGGCAATGAACTAAAAATCATGGCTAAAATTACCGTCAAAATCTTAAATTTATTTTATATCTTATCTCACACAAATTCCAACATTAAACAATCACTTTATTTCACATCCAACACAATTCTCAATAAATCAATCAACTTTATTTCACATCATACATAATTTTTAATATAAAAAACTTACTTTATTTCACATCATACACATTTTTCAAAAATCACTATAAATTTCAACCAAATCTTTTTTTTTTTTCTTATTACCAAACAGAGCATCAGAGTTTAGAGTTCAAACATTTGCCGGCTCATTTGAATTTATCATTAACAAGTCTAATAAAAAAATATTATTTAGTTCGATTATCCTTGTCGTCATCCCTGAAGTGGCCGGCCAATGTGTGGGTCTTGCGCATTATGCCACGCACAAAACAATGAGAAAACGTCTTTTCACACGGTTTTCTAGCCATTTCACATCATTTTTTTTTATCTTTTTAAAAAAAATTTATTATCTTTTTCATGTATATTTTTGACTTTGAATGGACTTTGTTTTACCTTTTATTTACATTTTTAAACGTTATATATAAATATAAATCAAGTAAAAAATATTATATAAAAAAAATTATAAAAAATGAAAAAAAGATGTAATGAAACAGCGTTTTATCGCTATTGCGATTGTGACACTGCACGCAGGGATCAACGCTATTCTAATGAGTACCTAACGGATGACGCGCTAACCACACTCAATAAAAATTTCTAGCAAATAGTGGGCAATGGAGAGGTAGGTGAGTGCGGGGATGTTATAGTGTGCAGTATTATCTATTGACTTCGTTCTAAAAAAGAAAAAAATAGATTTTTTTTTAAAAAAAAGCTAACATTAAGAGAAATAGTCTTTTTTTTTTGATATTTTGAAATAGCCTTTATTGACTTAAATAAAAGGAAGAAAAAAGATGAGAGAAAAGAAAGTAGAGAACAGAGTCAAACGGGGGACCCAAACTAAAAGAAAAAAAATCTTACAAGGAATGCTATCAGCAATGTGGCCCTACAATTGCAAATGTTCCACCTCTTCAGTCTTTCTCTTCCTTACGGATCTTCAACCGGCTCCGCCCGAGCGCCACCGCCGGAAAGCCGCCCACCGTCTGCTCAAACCCTGATGCACTTGCTATTGTTCTTTCTGGGTTGTAGGACAAGAAATCAATCCTCTTTTGTTTCGCTCTACAATTACCCTAAAAATTTCAAGGTTGTAGGCCAAGGAGAGAGAATTTGAGAGAAAGAGGAAGAGAGAGTGGGGAGAGATTAGAGGCTTTGCCTCTATCTTCCCCACGCACAGGGCTGAGAAAAAAAAATGAAAAGTTGAACTGAAATTTTCAATTAACCGAGCTGATCGGTTTTTATTTGGGATAATTACCTATATATCACAAAATTTAATTTTATTTATATTTTACTCATTCATTCTTAACTAATTATATTATGTACACTCAAAATATTACAAAATCTTACATACATACATTTGAGTTAAAACTTAATCAAAATCTATTTGAAAAAAAATTCTGTTAGTAAATTATTAAAATTATATTTTTATTCTTAATAGTATATATTTTTCTCTTTCTCAATACCAAACTAAACCGCTGATTTGTCCTAAAATCAATTCACATCGCGGATGTCTTCTTCTTTTGTCGTCACCTAAACATTAAGGTTTTAGAATTTTCACTCAAAATATATTTAAATATTCTTAAAATAATATGATGAACGACTTAGATTTTTTATAATTTAATTATAGTTAGGTTATTGAAAAATTATGATTACTCATTATAATAGAAATAAGTTAAAATGTGTGTATGTAAGATTTTATAATATTTTGAGTGTGCATAGCGTAATTAACTAAGAATGGATGAGTAAGGCATAAATAAAACTAAATTGTATGGCATGTAAGTAATTATCCCTTTTTATTTTTGTAAAGACTGACGATTTAAACTTAAGCTGTATTTGGTAAAGCTTTTTGGGATAAAAAAGTGTTTTTTCTTATAGCTAAAAGTTAAAAATTGTGTTTGACAAAATAACTTTTAAACTATTTTAAGCTTTTAAAAAGCGTAAAAACAACTGTAAAGAAAGCTGAAAAATTAGCTTTTTAAAACAGTAATTTTGCTCTAACTATTTATAGACAGAAATGCCCTTAATATTATTTTAAATCCTAAATTTAAAACTATAAAATCTAAAATCGGCCTAAAGTAAAGCTTAGAAAAAAAACTTAAAAAAATATTACTTTAATTAAAAATTTATATAATAAAAGATGGTGATACGATTTTTCGTATTTTTGACATATACTATATAGTTAGTTTAATTTTTTGTAAAGAGAAATAATAGAACAAAATTTAACTCATAGCAAATATAATTAAAATATATAAAATAAATTTTATTTATTTAAAAAATTTACAACTAATATGCAAATAAATTATAAAAATAATATAATATATATATATTGTAAAATTAATGGCATATAAATTTAATTATTTAATAAAATGAGTTAATTATTATACACTTATAGAATATATGTAATAAAAAGTACTTAAATTAAATATCTAATTTAATTAAAAATAAAAATATTTTAGAAAGCACAGTAGTTTAACCAAAAATTTTTGCCTTTGATGGTAACTTTTAAGAGTAGTTTGTCAAATATATAAAATAGTTTTATTTAATAGCACTTTTTTATACAACTATACAGCACAACACTTTTTCATACGGCACAGTAATACCAAACAAAATATTTCACGTGGGTTTTTACCATTAAAAATCAGAGTTGAAACCAATTATCTAATATATTAGTTTATTGTATTAAATTATTTTATAAAATATATTTTTAAATTGTCATTGTAAATATATAAATAATTAGAATGTGAAATTTATTTATTTATTTTTATTTTCAATTTTTATGTAGCAGACAGCTACTCAACTGTATTTTTTTATGCATGAATGTTAATATAAAATTATTTTAATTAACAAAATATTTTTTGTTAATCAGTTAATTTTAATAGTAAATATTTTTTATTTGTTGTAAATGATAATAATGACTTTTTAATAATTGAGATATTTTATTAGTATCTTTGATATATTTATATTTAATATTATTATGATTATTTTTTAATTAGTTAATGTAAAATATTTTTATGATATATTGATTTTTCATATAATTTGTAAAATTTATAATATTTTTTACATATTATATTTTGAGATAGAAAAGATGTAATTAAAAATTAATAATTGTGATTAACTAATTCAAAAAATTTGATTAAGCTAATAGTTAAAATCGTTAGAACAGTTTCGATTGTCAGCAAAGGAGAGGAGAAGGCAGGACCACGTGGCAGCTGGGAAGGGGATGTGAAAGTATTTTGTAGTTTTTTTGAAAAAAAACCAAAATATTGACAATAAATTTCCAGAGATGCGAGAACTAAAATCATGACCAAAATAATAATAATTTAAATAATAATAATAATAATAATAATAATAAATAATAATAATAAATAATAATAATAATTTTTAAATTATTTTATATAAAATTTATTATAAAAAAATATTATTTTACTTCACTTACTTAATAATTTTTAATAAAAATATTAATTTTATTTCACATCTTAGATTAAAATATTTGAATCAAGTTTTTTGATCTAGGATGTGAAATAAAGTTAATATTTTTATTAAAAACTATTGAGTATGTAAAATAAAATAATATTTTTTTTATATTAGAATTTGTGTAGAATGATTAAAAAAATTTATTTATTATTATTATTATTATTTTTAAACTAATATTATTTTGGTCCTCGCGCTAAATAGGGCCTCAATATGTAATAAGAGTCAAAATTGAGAAACTTGTATAAAAAGTTTCAAATTTGTGGCTAGTAAATTCAGGGCTTAGCTGGATGATATTTATCATTTATAATTTACGATTCATTGGTTCGACTCATCTAAATAGAATGTAATTCTCTAGAATTTAATTTAGGGGGCGTTTGGTTCAATGTTATCTCAATGTCAATGTTATTTAGATGTCATGTTATCTAAATATCATTGCTATTTATCAATAGATATTTGTTTGGTTCAATGTTATGATATTAGAAAATATCAATGCTATCCAAATTATTTTTATTTAGTTGGAAGTTATTGGCATTATAATGACAAATTGATGGTGTTATCTTGAGATGTCGCCCAATTTGGAGTGACATCTAGATGTCATCATGTAATGACATTTTTGTAATTAATTGTAATATTATTTAAAGATATCATTAAACCAAACAATTAATTTCTAAAAATAACATAACATAACATTGAGATAACATTGAACCAAACGCCCCCTTAGTTCAATTAAATATATGTGTCAGTTTTGTGTACACACATCTTGTTCAATAAAGAATGTTTTATATATACATGGACTCGTCTATATTTTAGTAAAATTTAAGTAATTTTGATTAGTGTTATAAAATATATATATATATATATATATATATATATGATACATAAAATTATTATATTTACTCATTAAATACACAAAATATAAATATCACTCTAAAGACATCTTAAATATATTATGTATTGATAATATCGCATATTAATATTATGTGTCAAATTATTAAAGTGATATTACTAATATTTTTGTATTGTTGATTAATATTTATTTATAAAATATTTATGTGAATAAATTACGATTGATTAATCTAATTATTATAATTAGCGGCTAATATGATGGTAATTAGCTTAAGTCAGATAATAAGTAGCGAATAAATACTATATGTGGAGTGGATAATATTAATTTATTTAGATATAGTAGTAATATTTATATTTTGAGTCTCAAATGAGAAAATATGATAATTTTATGTATAATGTACGTAAATTTTCTTATAAAAATGTAATTTTGGTTAGAAAATGAAATCTTCAAAGCTGACCAAATTTTCTCAAACTTGATGTATGTACTAAAGATTAAGGGATACTAATTTTGATTAGAAGTAAAACTTCTGTGTTACTTATAAACTGATTAATTAACCAATAAAATAAAAGTGGTCTTGTGTTAAAGAATAATATTTGATATATAAATATGATGTACTAGCTTGCATTATACTTTCACTAAAATTAATTATGCATTATAAATGAAGAATAATATAGGACAACAAATATATAGCTGTTAACAGTCAAGCTAGCAGATGTAGGTATCCAGCAGTGCCCTTATAGAGCTTGGGCCCAACTAAGGGCAAGCAAAATACCCCAAACTCAATGTGCTCAAAATTTATTTGTATTTTATTTTATTTATATTTGATTTAATTTTTTTTATGTTTTAAAAGCACAGCTTATTCAAAATAAAAATATTATTAAATGAAACAATTGATTTCTTTAAATAACATAATATAATATTAAAATGATATTGAACCGAACGCCTCTTAAAAATAATACTAATTTTTTAATAAAATTAGAAGCATGACACCCATTAGGCATCTTAATAATTCAAAAAAGCGATAAACTGGCTGATTCCACTAAAGACAATGTTTTGAGCATCAAAGAACACTTTATTTTTGGAAAGCAAGAAAAAGAAAACTTCATATTTACATAAAATTATTTATGATTTCTAAAAAATTTTCAATTACGATGAGAAAACAAATAAAGTCAAATGCCACATAATTATAAAAAAACATGCTATGAATGGAGTAGTTGTGAAATTAAGTTGTTAATACTTCAAAACCAGAAAATCACTTGAATGTGTACTCCGCTCATGATCTTGATCAAATCGAATTATTTCAAGTCTGGCTTTGAGTCATAACTTGAGCTCTATTTTAATTTTAGTTGGGTTTGAGGTATCGCCCGCCTTGCTCGAATAAACTCGAACAAGCTTAAAATTAGTAGTTAAATGAAAAAATTATTATATAAAGTACATGCTTATATGATTATATTTAAAATAAACATCAACATAACTAATTCAATCCTACTCTAAATGAATTTCGAGCATGCTCAAATAATTTTGATGGATAGTTCTACGTGTTATGAGCTTGAAGCATATAAAACTTCTAAATTCCCCATCTGTTTCTTTTAAGCGTTGGCTAATAATAATTACGGAATATGGGAATAGTGAAATTTTTTAACTTTTAAAAATAGGAATTAATTACATCCTTTTTTTATTAAAAAAAAAAATTCCATTTATCGCCTTAATAGCGGAAATTAACGCAGACCGGTCGTTTTTCAGCAGCGTTAACGGTCACCCTGATTTAACTCAGCACAAACCAACTAAACTCTAAAAATAAGCAAAAGTCAACGCAACTGCGTACATAAACTGTGGTCAACTCTCGAAAAACAATCTCACCCACATCTTCACCCGCCTATTTCTATCCAGATCACCGTATATAATCGCCCCCCACCCCCCCGCCTCCATACTTGGTCTGCACAAAGCTTAAGGAGCTCCGGCTCCGATCCAACAAAACTCATCGTTTTCCCTTCTTTCTCTCCATTCTAATAAAATCCGAAACCCCGAAACAAACAAAAAATGGCGAACAAAAAGGCCGTGATCGGCGGCTTCTCCGCCATCCTCCTCGTCGCCGCCGTCATTGGAGTCATCGCCGTGACCACCCGGTCCGGCAGCAAGCACCCCTCCGGCAGTCTTTCCACCACCTCCAAGTCAGTCGCCGAGCTCTGCGCCCCCACCGTCTACAAGGACATCTGCCAGAGCACACTCAACGGCGCCGTCAACGACTCATCCTCCGTCGGCGACATCATCCGCGCCGCCGTTGAGGTGATCACCGGTGAAGTCAATGCCGCCTATCAAAAGGCCCACGACCTGCACAAGGAGGCCAAGGGCTCCATCGACAACGACGGGTTCGAGTTCTGCAAGGAGCTCTTGACGGACGCCGGTGACCAGCTCTCCGCCGTTCTCGCGGAGGCCGACAAAGGTCACCGGATCGATGACTTCCTCGCCTGGCTCAGCATGGTCATCTCCTACCGCACCAACTGCCTCGCCAGCATCGAGTCGCCGGAGCTCAACGCCCAGATGACCGCCGCTTTGAAGAACACCACCGAGCTTACCGACAACGCTATTGCCATCATCGCTGCCGCCGGCGAGCTAGCCAAGGAGCTCAACCTCGACCAGCTAAACTTCACCGCTGTTGCTACCGGCAGCAGCCGCCGCCTCCTCTCCGACGGCGCAGAGTTCCCGACGTGGATGTCCGCCGCTGACCGAAAGCTGTTAGCGTCGCGGGCCCCTGCCCCGCTGGTGAAGCCCAACGCGGTTGTGGCCAAGGACGGCAGCGGGCAGTTCAAGACCATCACCGCCGCCCTGAACGCCATGCCGAAAACCTACAGCGGCCGGTACGTGATCTACGTGAAGACCGGAGTGTACAACGAGAAGGTGACCGTAGAAAAGGACAAGACCAACCTCTTCATCTATGGCGACGGTCCTCGCAAGACCATCGTCACCGGCCGCCTCAACTTCGCCGAGGGCGTCGGTACCTTCAAAACCGCCACCTTCTGTAAGTTTTCATTCTCATCTACATGTATACTAAAAAATATGAAAAAAAAACAATTACGTGGATTACATCTTAATTACAAAAAATCACATATATATATATATATATTACATTAAAATTTTATATTTCACCTGATAATTATTAAAAAATTATAAATTAAATTACTTATATATTTCTATGTATATTATTCTAATTAATGTATATGATTCATATTTTATAACATTAGCTTTCATCTCAAATTTAAAGTAGATTTTATAACTAATTTATAAAATAAATAGTATTTAAAGTATAATATTAAACTTAGTTATTAGTATTAAAGTAACTTATGGTATAGAAATTAATATTTTGGATTATAAGTAATAGTTTTAGGGCTAGCTCAGGATTCGGACCATAGTACAATTTTATCAAAAGAATAGTGTAAAATTTATAATTTTGTAAGATTTTAGTATGTATTATGAAATATTTCATCTTTAATATTTTAGTACATCTCTTATATATATATTTAATATAATAATTAACTTTGTTTTACATCATTCATAATTTTTAATAAAAAAATATCTCTATCTAAATTTATTTTTAATTTTATTAAATTTAAACGTTACAAACAAACAGGCTCATGTGTTCTTACCTGATATAGATTTCAAAAACATTAAGCTTGAGTAGAGGAAATTAACTCGGATCAAGTTTAAGTTTGAGTTAAATCCAATTAACTCAATAAGTAACCCATTTTATCAGCAGCAATGATCACTCGAATGAGACCTAGAAATAATAATTAATTAATTAATTAATTAAAAGCTTAATAGATTCGTTAAATTGACTGCAGCGGTGCTGGCGCCGGGATTCATCGCCAAGTCAATTGGGTTCGCAAACACAGCCGGGCCGCAGGGGCACCAGGCGGTGGCGCTCAGGCTGAACGCCGACGCGGCGGTGCTGTACAACTGCCGGATCGACGGCTTCCAGGACTCGTTCTACACGCAGTCCGGGCGCCACTTCGTCCGCAACTGCGTCATCTCCGGCACCATCGACTTCATCTTCGGCGACTCTCAGGTCGTCATCCAGAATTCGCTCATCATCGTACGCCGCCCCATGGACAACCAGCAGAACACCGTCACCGCCCACGGCAAAGACACCCAGAACGAGCGCACCGGCCTCGTCATCCAGAACTGCCGCATCGTCCCCGACCAGCGTCTCTTCCCCGACCGGTTCAGGATCCCGAGCTACCTCGGCCGGCCGTGGAAGCAGTACTCCACCACCGTCGTCATGGAATCCACCGTCGGCGACCTCATCCGACCGGAGGGCTGGATGGAGTGGAACGGCAACTTCGCCCTCAACACGCTCTACTACGCCGAGTACAACAACCGCGGCCCGGGTGCTCAGACCAGGGGTCGGGTTCACTGGAAAGGGTTCCGGGTGATCAACAGGAACGAGGCGACGAGGTGGACCGCCGGGCCGTTCCTCGCCGGAGTCAACTGGATCCCCTACTCCGGCGTCCCGGCCTCCCTTTCTCTCATCAAATGAATGCACACGTTTCAGTGATTTTGAGTTTACTTTCTTCCGAAGGATTTGAGAGGGAGGAGAGCGCAGCTGCTGATCAGCTGAGATTTCATTGTTTAATTTCATTAATTGCTTGATAAGTACTGTAGTATATTCTAATGTTATAAAAAAAGTTTAATAAAAGAAGTTGATGGAGAGAGAGCAGAAACAGCAATTTATGAATTCTTTTCTTTTATTTTTTTGTAATATCTTCAACATTTATTATGTTACTAATTGTGTAATTAATTAAGATCATAAGCACATGACTCTATTATAAAATTAAATAGCTTTATATATTTGGAATCAATTTATAAAGTAGTCAAATATATATATAAAACGTCCACAATTAATTTAAATTCCATTTACAACAGAAAAAATAAAAGAAATAAAAATATCATCATTTCAATGAGAATGGAATGATAATTCTTTTGTTTACTTAAATAAAATAAAATATAACGTAAGAAATAACTAGAAAAAACAGGTAATAAAATATCCATGAATTTAACTTAAAGTAATGCTATGTTATTTATTACTAGTAAATTGGATTTTACATAAATAATTAAATAAATATAATTTATATAAGTATATATATATATATATACACATATAGCTTATATTTAATAATGTATACACATATATCATACATATACAAACCTGTATTTTTGTATATGTGTGTTAAGAAAAGTAATTTTAAAATAATATTTTTTTGTTTATAAGAAATAACTGTTTATAATTAGGTTGGGAGAATAAATGACTATTCTATAAAATGCAAAATAGAGATTCCTATAAAATAGTTATTCCATCAAAGAAAACATAAGAATAACTGTTCTATAAAGAATAAGTATAGAATAGAATAGTTATTCCTTAGCTTTTAATTGATTGTTGTGTTCATGCTCGATTTTTTCACAAAATGAATGAGCTTGAGCTCAATTTAAGCTTGTGCATGCGTGACTAGCCATTAAGCATCTTATTAATGGGGCATATATACCATCAGACTTTAGGATCTAGTTTTACATATCAAGTATTTTAATTTATTAAGCAATCTAAATAAGCTTAGGAATTAATTCAATTTATTGAGTTATCTCAAAAATAGATTGCTTTTTATTAATTATAATTTATCAATTATTAAATCAAATATAAAATCTATAAAAGAAAATAAGCAGTATATATATATTATAGGGGTTTTTACATACTGGACATGAAATTTATACGAAATTACGCATTTCACCATCAATTCATAAATATTACCACTATCACACTATATTCATTTAAATTTTACACATTTCACATATTTCACATATTTCATATACTTTATAATATTATATGTAAATTAAAATGCATAAATTCATTAATATTTAAATTCTAATATATATTTTTATTTTTTACTGTAAACACATCAATTTTTTTACTTCAATTAAAAAATATAGTCATGTGGATTTAAATTTGACACCCTAATTGAAAATATGTGAAATATGGGAAATGTGTAAAATTTAAATGAATATGGTGTGATAGTGGTAATATTTACAAATTGATGGTGAAATGCGTAAAACTTAAATGAATATGATGTGATAGTGGTAATATTTACGAATTAATGGTGAAATGCGTAATTTCGTGTAAATTTCATGTTCTGTATGTAAAAACTCCTATATTATACTAAAAAAAATAAGTAGTACGTATGATTTTTTCTAGACATCAACAACAAATTACTAATATGAGCTAACATAAGTATTAATATCATATTAAAATAATTAATATTAATGGAGTGCATCAACAACCTTGTCTTCACTTATTAGTATTCATGAAACAAACAGGTTGAAAATTAATATGTTTTCATTTAAAAGTTGAGCTTTTAGAAAATATATTCATAGTTTTTCATCACGCTAATTAAGTAAGCAAATCAAAGTAAATGTACATACTAGCTAGTTGGGTTGGTGTGGAGCCAAAGTTTAATTCCAACTCATATTTTAGGCCATTTTTTTAGTCGGCCCTGTTTGGCGCGAGGACCAAAACAGGACAAAAAATAGTACTAATTTAAAAAATAACAATAATAATAATAAATATTTTTTTTAAATCATTCTACACAAATTCAAATATAAAAAATATTATTTTACTCAACAATTTAAAATAAAAATATCAACTTTATTTCACATTCTAGACCAAAATATTTAAATCGAGTATTTTGATCTAAGATGTGAAATAAAATTTATATTTTTATTAAAAATTATTGAGTATGTGAAGTAAAATATTATCTTTATATTAAAATTTGTGTAGAATAATTACAATAGTTTAGTATTATTATTATTATTATTATTATTATTATTATTATTATTTTTTAAACTATTACTATTTTGGTCCTATTTTGGTCCTCGCACCAAACAAGGCTTTTAAGTTGGGGCCTAAATTAGGATTCCCCCTAAAGTTTTCGCACTTTTCTTTTATGTATGGATGGTGTGAAGTCATTGACCTCTATTTGGGTCTAGCCATTAACATTTGCTGCTGCAGTTATTTCAGATGGTTTTTCATTAGAGAAGATAACTCATCTTTTTGCTTCTCGTAAAGTTGATAAATATTTGATTACGTAGTACTTGTGTGGTTGACAGTTGCTAACAGTATCCGTAAGGTACTGTCGAAGGATGGGCTGAGAGAATCCAAAGGAATGATTCTAAATAATAAAGGTACTTGGTAGTGGAAAGATGGAGTACAAGAAAAAATTAAGGAGAAGAAAATTTGTTATAGAGATTGGTTTAAAAATAAAAATAATAATAAATGAGAGAAATATAAAGTGGCTCGATGAGAATCTAAGAAAGCAGTAGGCAATGCAAAAAATATGGCTCTTGAGGATTTATTTAAGAAGCTAGACACTAAAGAAGGAGAAAGACAAATATATAGGATTGCCAATTAGGCAAAAGATAGAAAAACGAAAGATTTAATTGAAGTAAAATGTATTAAAGATGAAGATCAAAGAGTACTTTTTATGGAAGAAGATATCAAAAATAGATGGATGAGTTACTTTCAACAGCTTTTCAATGAAAATTGTGAAAATTCAGTTGATCTTATAGAATTCAGCACCTTAAAAGAAAGTAAAAATTACACTTACATCCGACGTATTAGTAAAGCTGAAGTCTGGAAAGCTTTAAAGAAAATGAAGCATAAAAAAGCAGTAGGACCAGATAACATTCCAATTGATGTTTGACAGTGCTTAGGAGATGAAGGAGTTTCTTGGCTCACTAGATTGTTTAATATGATTTTGAAGACTAAAAGGATGCCAAATAAATGAAGAAAGAGTATATTAGTACCTATTTATAAGAATAAAGACGATATATAAAATTATACCAATTATA
>KZ451885.1:2228854-2289913 GCA_002786265.1 Apostasia shenzhenica | reverse complement strand
AGGACCAGATAACATTCCAATTGATGTTTGACAGTGCTTAGGAGATGAAGGAGTTTCTTGCTCACTAGATTGTTTAATATGATTTTGAAGACTAAAAGGATGCCAAATAAATGAAGAAAGAGTATATTAGTACCTATTTATAAGAATAAGGCGATATATAAAAATTATACCAATTATAAGGAATTAAATTAATGAGTCATACTTTAAAACTTTAGGAGAGGGTGATCGAACAAAGATTACGCCCATAAATACTAAGGTATCAGAGAATCAGTTTGATTTTATGCTAGGTAGATCTACTATAGAAGTCATTCATTTATTAAGAAGTTTAATGGAGAAATTTAAGGAGAGAAAGGAAAACCTACATTTGGTTTTTATTGATTTGGAAAAAGCTTATGATAAAGTCTCAAGATAAGTACTTTGGAAATTTTTAGAAAAGAAAGCGATTTGCACTGCTTATATTCAAGTTATTAAAGACATATATGAATGAGCTGTTACCTCTGTTCGGACACAAGGAGGTTTGACTAAGGATTTTTCTATTACAGTTGGATTACACTATGGCTCGGCTTTAAGTCTGTATCTTTTTGCTTTGATTATGGAAGTCATGACTGGACATATCAAGAATGAAGTGCCTTGGTGTATGCTCTTCGCAGATGATATTGTCCTTATTGAGAAAACTAAAGAGGGGCTAAAGCGAACTAAGAGCTTTGGAGGAATGCTTTAGAATCTAAAGGTTTTCATCTCAGATAAGGAGTGATCTTAGTTACTTAAACTTAGATAAGAATTTAGTAACTGATAGAGCGCAATGGAAACAAAGGATTCATGTAGCCGACCCCACCTAATGGGATTAAGGCTTGGTTGTTGTTGTTGTTGTAGTACTTGTCAAGCTAATGGAGTTGACTTTTAGTCATTTTCTTTTGATAGTTTTGATTAACTGGCTCTTGATATTATTTTATTTTTTAAATTGGTGTAAAAATTATGGAATGAAAATGTACTAGGGGGATTGAGGTCTAGTGACATCTCTTTTTCTATGTTTTTTGTTGTATTGGTTTGGTTATTTAAAATGGCATTACAGCTCAATTATTTGACTATATGTGAGACGTACGATGATTCTGTTTATGCCATTTTTGTAAATATATATTAAGTCAATTATTTTTTGATAGATGAATGTAAACCATAAATATATAACATAAATATGAAATGAGCATTTGGTTCATTATTATCTTGGTCTTATATATGTAATTTAGATGTCACGATTTCATCTTTTGATTAATAATGTTATAATTTTTTAGAAGATTATTTACTTATATCATTAAGCCGGATCATAAAATCAAGTTATTATTCCTAGATAATATAATATAAAAATAAAATAACATATATAGAACAATTTCAGTTATGCCCCGGCCTGTGAAGATCAAATTTTCAGTCCAACTAAAAATTGTTCGTGCTCATTAAATAATTAATCAGACTCAAACTTGCTCTAATAATATATATTTTCAATCATAATCCATTCCAAAACATAAATATGATCATTCGGCACATAAAATCACGAGTCGACGTTTAAATGGTGCATGGCATTAATATTTCATTCAAAAACCTCAAAGACAGCATTTTTATAGGGAATAGAATATCACAGGACTTAAAAAGCTAGCTTGAGAGACAGATCGAGGAGCTTCCATTATTCCATTGATGAATCGATATTCCATGCATTCTCCATCAAAATGAGAACTTGTGGAGCATTTCATGCCTGTAAAGCTCCCCAGGATTAACGATAACTGAAGGGAACTCGGGATGATTCACAGCGTCCTCAAACCCCCCCGTCTCCAAGCACAGAGCCGCATACCTGCCGTACACCGCCCCTCCCTTCCCCTGCTCATTCTCCAAGTAAAATGAAGTATAAAACACCATCGCCGGCTGGTTCGCCCACAGCTCCATCGCCCTCCCCGTCTTCTCGTCCTTCACCGCAGCGACCTTCCTCATCCCGTGGCCGTCAACGACGTAATTGTGGTTATATCCTTCCTTAAGTTGGCTAATTCTGCTTCCGACGGTCTGCGGCGTGCGGAAGTCTAAGGGGGTGCCGGCGACGGTGGAGATGGTGCCGTTGCCGTCGGGGGTGTAGCAGGAGGCGAAGATCTGGACTACGTTGGACAGGATTGTGCCGGAGTTGTGGCCGCCGAGGTTCCAGTAGGAGTGCAGGCCGAGGCTCACCGGTGTCGCCTTTGTTCGAGGAGTGGCCTCCATGGTGACGCTAAGCTCATAGTCGCCGGAGATCATGTAGGTGACGTACACGTCGACGTCGCCAGGAAATCCTGTTCAACGATTTGGATAAGCAATAGGCCTCGCAGATTTCTTTCGAGCTGAAGCGGAAATTTTTTTCTTCTTTTAAGCTCAAAAAAAAAATTTTTTTTAGCTAAAATTTGAGTCCCCTCTTTATGCTAAAAATTATAAAAATATTTATATCTAATGAGATTTAATTTTAGGTTCCAGAAAAATAAATTTAATTCACCGACCATTAGGCTAACTTATTAATATTTATATTATATGTATAATTTTGAGACAACTTAAATGATATTTTAAAATGATTTAAGTTGATTTTGAGTTAATTCAAAAGCTAACTAAGTTCTAAGTTAGTTTGAAGAGTTTAATTGATTAATTAAAAAAAAGTACTACATGAGATTTCCAAATCAATATCAAATCCGATCCATTAGGAGTATTATGGATTAAAAAATGATATTCTCATTCAGTTCGAGATTAAATTGTGATTTTTTTTTTAATTTTTATCACATATCTTATAAAAATTCTAAAATAAAGTTCAATTTTATTTCATATTTTATATAAATCTCATTATAAATTTTTTTTATTGCACATTGAATGTAATTTCCATTTCTCATTTCAATATTTCACAATGACTGTATATTTAAATTACAAAGCTTAATTTATTTTATATTTTATATTATTTAAAATAATAAAATAATTTTATTTCACATCTTATTTATATTAATTATAAATTTTTTCTTTCTAGTATAAAAATAACACTTCTTTCGAGCAAGAAGCACCTATGGCATGAAATCTTATAAAATTATAAATTTACATCTATTTTTTAAAAAGTTATGAAACATAATATTGATATATTTAGCATGATCATGTAATCAATCCCATCTAATTTATGACTAAATTGTCATCTAATATTCATAAAAAAATTAAAAAAACTACAATAAAAGAATGACAAAATTCATACCTTCTTCATTGTCAAAACTATAGTAATATAATTTGATGTAGGGAAATTCGCCATCACCCGTCTCTACTACACTCCAGATCACAAAGCTGAAACCTCTGCGCCCGCCTTAACATACATAAAAAAAAGATAACCGCGATTAGAAAGTCAACGAAAATATAAAATGAATACCCATGATTCAGCTTTATGAGGTATTTGGTTCATTGTTATCTTAATATTATGTCTTATAATTATCTAGATACCATCTATATTAGGTCAAACAATTATTTTTTCTACATAATATGACATGTCATCAAGATAATATTGAACTAAACGTCTTCATAACACCAAATTTGCTAACCATGCAGGGTGTTTGGCGGATCATTTGGGTATAATCTGTACACAGTTCCATTGAGAGTGAATCGAGCCTGCGATATTTCTCCAGCAACTCTCCCCAACAACGCTCCAAAATAAGTGGTTTCGTTCTGAATAAATGATATATAATGTTTAATTTGAAGTACTGATCAAGCGTGAAATAATTAATGCAGAATCCTCTGATCAAAGATTTTCAAGTTCTACTTACAAAATATGGACGGAGCCCTTCATATCCGAGAACAACATCAGCCAGATTCCCTGGAGAAAGAAAGAGAAGACGGCTCCCCATTAATTTTTTGGAACAATAATTAGAATAATAAAAAGAAAACTACTTAATTATTATATCTTAAATATATTCTAATATAAGAAGATCTAGAAATCAAGCTTGCCTCTGGAATCTGGGAGGATGACCGATAGAACGGTGGCTCCCCAGTTGGTGATTTTCACGGAGAAATCGCCTTTCTTAAGCTCATAGATCCCCACTGTCTTCTTCTTCGAGGCAGCAGAGGAGGAAGCCATCAACAGAAGTGCTATCATCAGAGAGAAGATCATATGGAGAGATCTAGATCGAGCTCCATCCATGGCGATGTTACTCGATGTGAAGAGATTGGATCAGGCAGGGGGAAGAGTTTACTGATAAGAAAATAATTCTAATACGTATATATATAGTTAGAGTTTGATTACTCGAATACTATCTTACTTACTTACGAGCCTGAATTGCTCTCAGTGTGACATTTTAGAAAAGAATAATGCGAAAATTAAAATTTAGAAACGATCTATGAAGCGATAAGATCGGATAAACATGATTTATTATTCTATATTGACTCAGTACCGAGACATATAATTGTTTTGTTTTGTTAAAGAAAACTCAATCTAAATTACTAATTATAGTTGTCGATCTTTGTACACATTTTTTGATCATCTCTTCCACTGTACCTGATTTTTCTCGGTATTGAAATTTCACATAAATTTATATCTCACATTCAACTCATAATAATTGATTTAATTAATATTTTATAATAATATATTTCTAGAATATTTTAAGTATATATATAAATACATTATATAAAATATTCATTGAAGAGATTAATATATAGTATATTTATGATACATAAATCTTAATAAAAAAAATTATTTATCAAAATTGAATAGATTTAACCAACTTAAATAAAACTCGCTCTAACTTGAAAAGTTCAATTATAAAAAATTTTAGTTTTTGTAGTAAGAGCTTTTGATCTATATATTTTTGTCACGTCTGTTTATTGAAAAAAGAATTAGAAGCTGTCTAAAGTGTAAAATAAAATTAATAATTATATTAATTTTTATAATTTATTAAATAAAATTATTTTTTATTAACAATTTATATGATATGAGAAATAATATTTATTTTTCATTCTTTTTAATGAGAAAACATTATCTTCACCTATAGCTATATATTTTTGCCGGCCGTGCACCTAAGAAATAAAGACGAAGTAAAACAAATACAACAAAATATGTTTTTGCCAATTTATGAATAATTTATGTAAAGATAAAATATTATAATGAAATCCTTTCTGTCATTCATAATTTTGATTAGAATGTCAAATGACGGAGTCAAAATATTTTTTATTTGAGGGACAAATTAATTATTATGAGAAGATAAGAAAAAATAAATTTTTTATGCATAATATGTTAAATTTATTTCTATTGTTATATTTTTTTAATATTTATTTCTCTTATATATATTTCTTTAGAAGAAATATTCATATTTAGAATATTTATAATAATCATTTATTAGAAAAAGAGCCACATGCATGTGCTTTTGTTCGGCCAGATTAAATTTTAAAAAAGTTAATTTAATTTCATTTATCGCACTATATATAAATTTTAGTACTAACGTATATATTTTTATGATATATATTTTAATTATTTTATAATATGCATTCTAAAATAATAATTAATTAATTTCACATATATCACGTGATTTCAAACCTTAAAATACGCATATGATTAATGTTGACGTAGAATGTAGGGAATCCCAAGAGACACAGAAAAAGAAAGAGTCCCGAGAGACGGCGACACGCAGAGAACTGAGCCTAACGGTTAAGGCTTAATGAGAGAGAGCATGCAGAGTAACACACGGAGGTTTAAAGTGGTTCAGGGAGGGAATTCCCTATATCCACTGGGTGGTCGGGTGATTGATTTCACTAGAAAGAGAAAAAGAAGGCATTGAAAACCAGTACAATTGTTAGAAGAGAGAGCCAGAGAGAGGGAGAGCATTCTTAATTTAAGTTCTAATACAAGTACAGTGGAAAGATGAGAGTGCACCCCTTCTCCTTTTTCTCCCTAAAGCTTTGTTTAGGTGTATTTATAGGCGGGTGGGAGGAGAGCTCCGCCCGGGTTTTTCGGAGGAAAAAAGTATAAACAATGCTGAGCCTATGCTGGTGGTCCCACCGCTATCGACCACTAAAGGGGCTGGAAACAATGGGTGAAGAGCTTGTCTTCTTGGGGTCCGTGATAGCTAAAGCATGCGGGCCCTTGGTTTGCGTGACTAGAAGAAGCATGCTGCATTGAAAACGGTGCGGCCAGAGCACACTGACAGCGATAGGTATAGCTGAGAAACATCATCATCGATGGGAGAGTTGGGAAACGTCGTGTCCGATGTGGCTGGGAGAGCTGGAAACATCGTGGACGAAGTTTGTGAGCTGTAACCCAAACATCGTAGAAAAGATTTGGGATCTGCAAAAATAATAATCATAATGTTAGTAGCCAAGTGCCACGTATATGTCTATGATGCAGCGCTGGAGCCACATGTCAACATTATCTCTCCGCATGCTGAGGTGCGAACATTTATGTGGGTCCTGGCATGCGAACCATGACAGTGGTGAACGCGCTGCCTAAAGTCTGCATGGATAAAGTCAAGGGAGCACCCCGGTGCTTCTCACCGTCCCTTGGATTCCTGCAAGGAAATGAAGAAAAAAATAATTAGTGAGATGAGAGAGCAAAAGAATAAGGCTAACCTGGTATCTAAGGAGCAGGCCTCCTCCAGATCTCCCTCCTGAGGAGGAGAGGCATTGCTTTGCCTTGCAGGTGCTATGAACCAAGTAGAATGTCTGATCTGTAGAGCCACAAAATATTAATATATATCGATATTTTTCATGATAAAGGAAACATCAATATCGATATTTTGGAGGGCAATTTCTGAAGAGTTGGCTGATCGTCGATTCCGATGTCACAGAAACCGCGATTGAGCTTAAGTTGCCCAATTCCTTAGCTAGGAGTAGCTCCTGAGGCGAACTTTCCCGATGTCATAGGACATGGAGTCTGAAACATCGTAGAGATGTTTGTACTATGGACATGGGTTGACCTCCATTAGAGCAGCAGATCCTCAATCAGATAATATATTTTCAAATACACTCTTTCCACTAGGATCTGCTGCTCTAATGGAGGTCAACCCATGTCCATAGGAAGCAAATCTTTAACCTTTACTTGATGATTATTAAGACATTTTTCAGAAACTAATAATGTAAAAATCAAACTTATATCTTCCGACATTAGATTAGATGATTTACATAATCAATATTCTGAAATTATATATCCTAGATAATTAACAAATAAAAATATACAATTTCCTATAGAATGGAACATTAATCTAGAAGAAATAAAAAGAATTACATAATAGAAAATCTCCAATAAAATAACTTCAAATAAATGAAAGAAGATTGTCTATAGGATATAATAGACTATTACAAAGAATAGATTCTATGAATATAATAAATAAAAAATATAAATAAAAAACTTAAATAAAGATGATATAGATCTATCTAGCTCTAGCTCTAGCTCTACTCTACAAACAACTAATATAAAATTAGACTTAAGTATAATACAAGTCTTAGTCAGCTTTAATGATAAAACTATAACACTCAAAGCCCTAATAGACACAAGAGCATCCTTATCTCCTATAAAATTAAAATTAATAAAAAATAATATATCAAAACTAGAAAAAAAAAAGATATTATACATTTGATAAATAAATCCATGAACTTATATATAAAACAAACATAGATAATTTAATGATTATAGATACCCATAACGAATTACATGACTTAGAATTTGAAACTATTTATAGTGATGAAAGAAGTACATTTGATATGTTAATAGGACAATATATATTATAAAAAATATTATTTCTTGTAAATTAATTATGAAACAATACAGTTAAAAATTTAAAAATAAATAATACACATTAAAAGGGCTAAAGAATATAATTTACATACCATAAATATATTAATCAATGATGAAACTGAAGATAATAAACATATAATATATTTTCATAAAAAAAGATACAAAATATCCAACAAAAATAGAAATTGGATATGAATTCTATTCATACGAAGATATTCTAATTCAACCAAATGAATTTGCACGAATACGAATAGGAATTAGTGTGAAAATCTGTACGGGATATTATGAAATTATAAAAGAAAAAAATGAATGGTTATTTAATCATGATATGTCTATTACAGAAAAATTAATAAGATCAGATTATGAAGATGAAATTAAAACCGTAATAAGAAACAATGAACAAAATACTATGATTAGAATAAGAAAAAATTATAAACTATTCGATCTATTAATATTCCCAATTACAAAACTTACTTATAAATCTTCATAAAGTACATCAACATTTAAATAAAATTTGTATCAAAATAGAATTCTCAAGATATAAATTTTTTCATATTTATACTTTAGTAGATACTGGTGCTACTAAAAACATAATTAATGAATAACTTTAGGTTAATGAATTCTTTGAACAATTAGAAGAGAATGTTTCTTTTACAGGAATAAATAGTACTATGAATATATTAAAATATATTAAAAATATAACATATAAAAGTGCAAGCCGAAGATAATTACATTGAATTATTTTTTTTCTATTATATACATCTGTAAAGACTTCTCATATGATATGATTATAAGAATGAATGTATTAAACCAATATTTACCTATAACAATACATAAAACCCACCACATATTTACTATAGAACAAAACTCAATTAAAATATCTAGAATCTTTAACCATTTAAAACTCATTAAAATAAACTATAAACAAAAAGCTTTATCCTTAATTAAAAATTACAAAATTAAATATTTAAATTCTTTAAAAGAATTATTCTCTGAAAACCATTATTATATTTTAATAGAAATCCAAGATTCTGCGAACTAGAAACTCTAGACGATAAAAAAATTATAAGAGTAAAACTATTGGTATATTCTCTACAAGATATTGAAGATTTTAAAAAATAACTTGCAGAATTAAAACAACTTGGCTTAATAGAAAACTCTCATAGTTCACATTTTTCACCCGCTTTTATGGTAAGAAATCACGCTGAAGAAAAACGAGAAAAAACTAGAATGATCATAAATTATAAAAAATTAAATGTCAATCTCAAATTTAATAGATTTTTTATTCCAAGTACAGAAAACATCATAAAAAATATTAGTGGAGCAAAATAGTTTAGTAAATTCGATGCTAAATTAGGACTTTGGCAAATAAAAATTAAAGATAAAAAATCTAAAGAATTAACAGCTTTCTCAACGCTATTTGAACATTTACAATGGCAAGTAATGCTATTTGGATTAATTAAAAAATGCACCACAAATCTTTCAAAAATAGATGAATTCAATATTTTCTTCATATAATAAATTTATTCTAGTATATATAGATGATATACTTATTTTTTCTTCCACATATGAAGATTACCTTCAATATCTAGAAATAGCTAAACAATTATTCATTAAACATGATATTATTCTTGAAAAAAATAAAAAATAGAATTATGTAAACAAACAATTGAATACTTGGGTAAAATTATAAATCAAGGAGAAATATCACTACAAGAACATATTTTGAAACCCTGAAATAATTACAAAATTTTCTTGGAATATTAAGCTATGGTAGAAAATACTTACCCAAATTAAGTGAACATTCTAAAAATTTACAAAAAAATATTAAAGTAATCATAATTTTTGTTTATATCTATAAAAAAAACTGTATATTGCATAATTCGTTGTCTAGCATACCCGAAGAGCAAAATTATTTCTTATGATTGTAAATGTGTTGCTCATATTTCTTTCATAATTTTTCTTTAATCATTTTATTTATACCAGCTTTTGTCGTGCCTCACCTCGCCCCACCCTACCCTACTTCTCCCGCTCATAACCGATCTACTCTGTCTCGTCCCACTTATTTTTACCACTTGTAATCACTCCATTCTGCCCCACTCACCTCGACTGATGCGGGACGGAAAAAGATGTCAGTGATAATTTATATTAATACTCAGCAAGCTGGTTAGCAAATTATTTTAATTAAGAGAAAAATTATTTTTTAGATAAATTATATGATAAATAAGATTTTTGAATCCCGCAAATTAAGATATTTTAAAATTAAAATTAAATTGGATCGTATGATAAATAAGAATTTATCAATTTAGATTAGGGCATCAATTTAAATTCAATAAATTAGATCCGAGGTTCAAGAATTTAGGACAGACGCGTCACAGTTAATTAATCCAACAGTAATTGACACACAAATAAATATCGGGTCGCACAATTAGAGCCAAATGAATAATTCAAGTCAAGCGAATAATTTATGTTGAAGTCAAATAATCAGTTTAATGAGATTCGGGAAAGAATTTACCAGTGATTTGAATCGGAGAAGAGTCACTGACTGAGTAATTAATCTGATCGACCAGCGAATAACGCGCAAAAAGCGCGAGGGCGACGGGCAGGCACAGGAGGGCGCGGGCAGGCGGGCGGGCAGGCGTAGGCACGCGTGCGGGCAGGCTGGAGCAGGAGCGCGCGCAGGCAGGCTGGAGCGGGTTGCGGCGACGGGCGCGCAGGCAAGCAGCGCAGTCTGGGCGCGGAGGCTGGCAGGCGGGCGGGCTGCGACGGCGGCAGGCAGGCGGCGCATGGCGCGGCTGGTGCGGGGGCCGCGGCGCGGGCGAGCGCAAGGGCAGGGCGCGCGTGAGGGCGGCGGGCGCCAGGAGACGCCGGCGCGCGCAGGCGCAGGCAGGCGAGCGACGCGGGCGCCTGCGCCAGCGGCTGGAGCGCAGGCGCGCGGCGTCTGGTGCTCGGGCACTCGGGGGGGGGGGGGGGGCGGTGCGGGGCAGACGGGGCAGGCCGTTCGCCGGGCGGGGCGGAAGGCGGGCGGGCGCGGCGCAGGCGGACAGAGCGGCGGGCGAGGCGCGCGCGGCGCGGCTCTAGCGGCAGGGCGCGCGGGCGGCCATCGACGCTTTTCCGCGTGGCCGGCGGGGCTGCCGCGGAGGCGACGGGTGGAGGCGAGGAGGGCGACAGAGCGGCAGCGGGCGACGCGCGGCGGTTTCCCGAACAGGCAGAGAGGAAGAAAGGGAAGTGGCTGGAAAATTACATCTAGGGGCCTGGATTTTTGTTGAACTGTAGGAAGGAAAAGTTGTTTTTTTTTTTTTTTTTGAAAAATGGATAACTAGGCTATTTTGAAGATTCTCACCAAAGGTTAACGCTACCCTTTCCTTCACCGGAATATCGACCCCTTAACCCGGATCTAAGCTCTGAGAAAACTCAAACACAATTTCATTTAACACAATACTCTTGTTTTACAATGCAATGTGACCTCTTTAGACATCTCATGTGAAATCTAAAAATAAATACTAAATACAGGAAATAAAATACCAAATAAATAAAAGTAAATATGGAACTAATTCTATTACAATAAAATAAAATCAGCTCCAAATGTGGTGAGTCTCCAAATCTTCCAGATATGCTCTGAATCAAATTAAATCAAAATAAAGCTAATATGAAAATCTTTAATAGCTTTAATTAATTTGAATTTGAATTTTGATTCAGCACATGACGTCATCCTAGCCATCCAATTCGATGCTGATCTGTCCCCACGATCGACTCATCCCATTCCACCTCAAATCTATTAATCATGATTTATTTAGAACAAAAAATAAAGAGAGCAGCAGATAACACCTACTTAATTTTTATAATCTTAAAATTATGTAACTTTATTTAATTACTAGTGAGTTATGAGTTGGGACGGTTCACAGGTTATAGATATAATTTTGTGACTCATATTATTCATCCCATTAAAAATAATTTAGAACATGTTAAATGAATTTGAGAAAAATTACCTTCTCTAGTATTGCTGTTCTCCACTCTTGCTTCTCATGCCAATTATACATGATAGTTTTGAATGCTTATTTCAATATTAAATTATGAGATTTATTTTAAGATGCATTTAGTTAAATATTGTTTTTGTGTTTTATCATATTATTTAAAAGGAATAATTATTTAATTTAATAATATGTATAGATAATTTTAAAAAAAATTATAAAATTATTACTTAAAATAAGATATTCATATAATATGAAATCTATATTATAAAACATAAAATTAAGATAACGTTGAATCAAATTTTCCCTTAATTCAATTAACTAAATTATGATCCACATAAATATTTATATATGTATTAAATTTGTCTGATTTTTTCTGGCTGGGAAGTTGGTTGCCATTTGGAACCTTTTTCTATATCAAATGGACATTTTCAATGAAAAAGGTTCCAAAATATTAGATAAAATATTTCAAAAATATAAAAAATCTAAAGTACAAACTTATCTCAAGAAATTTAATACATACATAAATATTTATGTGGATCACAATTTAGGTAATTGAATTAAGAGGAAATTTGATTTAATATATATATATATATATTTTTTAAGACATATATATATCTGAATATTTAGATATCATCATCTAAATAATAATTTCATAATTATATAAATATATGTATTTGGATTGAAATCTTCGGCTATATTATATATTATTAATGGGCACAAATACGAAGTATTGATAGCCCCATATTAATGTGAAAATGTGAATGCCAATAGATTAGTTTGAAATGAAGAAAATATTGAAAATGATCATATTTAATTATAATATTATGGCTAATTGAATCCGGGTCCATGATGGAGAACAATGTCTTAATTATTTTTTATTTTATTATAGAAACAATGCTTTATATATTGAAATTGTGCTGTTTTCATATTCTATATAGGTGTTACATTAATAGTGGTACATCTTCTAATGAAAGTATTATGCTGTAAAAGTTTTACGATTTTACTCAAAAAGTTTTTCTCTCTATCACTAGTTGGAAACATTGGCCATCAACTGTGGTTCGCATCCTCGTCAATTCGTTGCCACCATTTCATCATCTCCGCCATCTTAATTCTCCATGTTGAGGGCCGAGTCAGTTAGAGGAGAACAGGATTTAGAAAAAACTCGATAAAAAATAAAATAGCTTTACTTTACTTTTTACCAAAAAAAACTCACAGTAGTTGTCCACAATCAATTAATAGTCGGTGATAATGATTAAATTAGTCACAAGGTATTAGGTTCAAAGGTACATGTTGTTATTAGTCGCAGGGATAAATGGACGTTGGTTTAATGGATCAATTAAAATTTGAAACTCAACATTAAGGACCTAACAAAAGAAAAAAATTGTTACAAGGATGATATATATAAATGACTGGTCAATATGGCGGTCATCACGCAATACTTATCAAGCTGTTAGTCGTGGGAAGAATTAAGCATCGTTGACTAAGCAAGAAAACATGCAACTAATTAACCGGCATGGCATCTATTCATTTTTTTATTTATTTTATTGAAGTTTAAAGCGAATTTAATGAGTGGAGCCGGCCGAGTTGAGCCGAGTTTAGTCGAGTTGAGGCGATGGAGTCGAGTTAAGACGAGTGGAGTTGATCCACATTGAGTCTAGGAGTTGAGTTGAGTCGGCTGAGTTGACCGAATCGGGTCCAGTCAAGTAATTAGCTGAGCCGGTTGAGTCTAGCTGATTCAAGCCAAGTCGACGTAGTCGAGTTGATTCGTTGGCCAAGTCAAGTTGATTCGAGCTGAAGAAAGGGGATTTCTCCACAAAATCACCTACTGGGGAGCCACGATTCTCCCCGTGGGACAACATAATAAGATATGACGATACCGTAATTTTTCAAAATATAAGACATGGATACGATATGATACCCCAATTACAATAATAATAAAATTAATAATTCATACTTAAAAAAATATATAAAACATAGTACAAACTTGAATTTTTAAGTATAAAAACTTGTGAGTAGCAATGGAGTCTTATAGGATTAAGATAAAAGCTTGAGAACAGATATCGTCGGCATTGAAGAAAATTTGAGATGTAAATTTAGGATTTACTTTAAATAAGAGAAAATATAAATTTATTTGCTAGGACAATCACAATGAGAATGACAATAAGTGGAAGTAAAAGCTCTCAATGTTAAAGATAAAAGAAGGATAAATGTGAAGCTAGAGTTCCAAACTTTTTGCGATCGTTTCATTTTCGTTAAACTTAAAAGCAATAAGGAAAAAAGAAATTTGATTCAGTTTGGTTAACTTATAATTTTGACTTATATATTAGGTAAAATTTTAATAATAATAATAAGAGATAAATTTTTAGTTTTATTCAATAAAATTTTAAAAGTAATAAAATTTTTAAATATTAATAAAAAGAACAAAAAGAGCTAAATGTATTTATCAATTTTATTAAAAAATATAATATTAATAAATAAATTTAATATCAATATTGAATATATTCAATTCTATATTACATGTATCTTAAAAGTGTTATTAATCTCAGAAGTATCCTGAAAGTGTATTAGAAGCGTTCTAAGATGTCTCAAAATGTCCTCGCGTGTCTAAGAAGTGTCCTTTATTTTTTTTAATATTATTTTATTAGAACACGTCATGTGGTGTGCCTGACACGATGTCCTCACGTATCCTCGTGTATCCCCGCGTGTCTGTGTGTTTGACATGAATACGACGTGATTTTTTTAAGGGGGCGTTTGGTTCGTTGTTATCTTGGTGTTATGTTATGTAATCTAGATGTCATGACATTTAGATTTCATCTTTTGACTAATAATTTTATAATCTAATAGAAGATTATTTGTAGATGTCATTAAACCAAAAAATTGTCTTCTATAGATAACATAACATAACATCAAGATAACATTGAACCAAACGCCCCCTAAGTGTCCATCGTCGAACCTAGGCGGCCACAGCTCTGGCACAATCTTATCCAACAAAGCCGGGCTCTTTTGCCTCCTACTTCACCCCTCTCAACAAGATCTTGATCCCTAACGGCACCATCTCCTCAGTCTCCGGCACTCCCTTTGACAGTTGAGGGTGGATATATATAATCTCTACTACGTGGTTGATGGGCATGGAATGAGGAAGTTTGCAGTGGTGAAGGATGAGAAGACTGGGAGGGCAATGGAGCTTTGGGCGAACCGGCCAGCAATGGCGTTTTGTACTCTGTTAGACTTGGAACATGTAAAGGGAAGGCTGTGTTGGAAGGTGGTAAGCACAATACTATCTAATGTAATGCAGTAGAAGAGAAAACTTGAAAGAAAGGAAGAAATTTTAACTTGTCATCTTCTTCGTACTTAAAATGCTGATTACAATGTCTATTTATACTAAACAAAGTGACTCTTAAACTTCCAAACGTTCATTAGGTTAACAAGACTCATTTAAAGCTAATAAACACATAATTTCGGTTTTATAGGGTAGCTGAACAGTCTTCACTAAAGTAGCCATAACTCCCTCTACTAATTTCTGATTGTGGAGCCGTTTTTCTGCATTGAACTTCTGACTTCAATACCTTTCCATCAATATATAATATAAAGGAGTTTAATCAGCTGCCAGAATTAAGCCAAAACATGACCTTTGATTTCTGAAACTGCATCCTGCATTAATCAAGTTTAATTTCTAACAGGCTGTGTATGAGAAGTAAGCTGCTCTGGCTTTGGAGCCAGCAGCGTTTAGGCCCGAGTTTCCTTCAGTTGTTGTTAATCCTGGGGAGATTTACAGGCATGAAACTCTCTACAAGTTCTCATTTTGGTGAAGAAGGAAGGGCTGCCTGCCGACTCAACTCAACTCCCAGACTCAATGAATATTTAACTGGTCTATGTATTGATCAATTTCTTAAGTGTAATGTTTGGAATTAATCCCATGTAACTGGTGGGAGAACGTTTAGTAGAAATAAGATCAATGAAAATAATAACGGCAAAGTAGATAGCAAAAGAATGCCGACTTTATGTCATTTAGCGCAGAATTTTTTCAGGCTTAAGTCCATGGGAAAGAACTACTGTAGAAGCTACAGTATAAGTGTAATCATACAATGAGATATAATAAACTTTTAACACCCTGATTCCCAATATACTCAATCTCATAATAAAGGAACTCTTAAAATTAAATTTTTTTCACAAAAGAAAATACCCTTAATCTCACGATAAGAGAATATAATTGAAAAGAACTCAAAAGAGAAAAAATCTCAATAAGTTTTTTCAATTCTTTTCTTGCCTTCTTGAAGATTAATTTGGTTGATGTGATGACGATAAAATACAAGTTCATGCTTTCATAAAGCCTTTTTATAGCAAAAGGATTTCATCCAAAGTCTAATTTGATATCTTGAATTTGCATTTACTTTAACAAAAAGTCTTAAATGGTAGGCGGTTGATTTGACTATGAATATATATGGTCAAACTCATGTTGCACATGTTCAACTCGTGCTTTTATATTGCCTACATTTTTGGCTTCTTTAGCTTTAAAAAAAAAAATACAATTTTGATTGAGTTAATCATCAACATACATCATAAGCTTTCTTTATGCCAATGTTACTAACATGTAATCTCTTTAATAAAAGTCTAACTCTGCCTTGAATTTGATAATTTTTACTCACTTTTAGAGCCATTTAGTAATTTTTACTCATCTTTAAAATGTTTTTAACTGAAATATACATATTTTATAGTCAATTTCATAATTTGATTTTATATAAGCAATATAGTTTTGGGTGTCATTGATGAATCTCCTAAATTTTAATTTTGTGATTTATATATATTTGAGTTATCACACCTCACATCAACGTTACCCCCAAGGATTACAATTTAAAATAACTTAATTAATAATACTAAGTGCTTGGATATAGGGGTGGCAATTTGTACCCGTACCCGATAAACCCGCCCCGACCCGCCCCTAATGGGACGGGTATGAGTACTCAAATTTTACCCGGAACACCCGCCCCGCCCCGTTATGAAATGGGGCGGGTTTGGGTATGAATTATATAGACCCGCCCCGCCCCGTACCCGATTTAATAAATTTAAAAATTTTAAATTTTAATACCTAAATAAAAATAGTACTTTGGAAAGAGAATGCATGTACTCTTTACTGTAAAATTTTTCTTACTTGTGATAGTTGACATTTCCAGTTGGCTCTTAAATCAATTGATACATATTGCCTGCAAGGGTCTTATAACTACCTCATATTTGATTTTCTCTTTAATTGTCACATGCTTGCTTTATATAGAAATTCATGCTAAGAAAGTTGGCAATTTGAAGAATTTATATGAAAGTTATTTATTATTCCTGATCTTGTTACATATATTTACATACAAGGAATGATTTTTATAGAAAATGTCACTAACGCCATGTGGTTACGATTTTTGTTGTTTCAAATAGAATAAAATAATTCGATTTTCATTAACTGAGTGAGGAAACGGGGCGGGGCGGGGCGGGTACGGGTTTATGAAAATTAGAAGCGGGGCGGGGCGAAAACGGGTATGGGGCGGGTATGGGTAATGAATGATATATAGCGGGGTGGGTATGGGTATTTATAAACCCGACCCAAACCCGCCCTGTTGCCATTCCTATTTGGATACATATTTTCAAATAAAAAATTTTCGAAGATTATTTTTCAAAAAATAACATCTAAGTATTATTTAGATAAACAGAAAATCAGTGCAGTCACAACCCATTGTCAGGGTAGTTCCTCCTTAAATTTAAATTTTAATCGAGTAAAATACAACTGTCATACATTATGTCAATCTTTTTTGTTTTTTTTTGTTTTTTTTTGGATGAAACATTATATCAATCTTACTGTTCAAAGCAAAAGTTTAAGCAAAATGGCAGTTTGCTAGAAGTCTTAAATAACTGCATTAATAAGAGATGTTCTCCTAAGTCAGGAGAAAAAGAGCAAGCTTTTATGCGAGGTTCTCGCATAATTTGCATTTTATTAAAGCTGAAAGAAGGATTTTAACAAAGGTGGCCACACATAAAGAAAGAGAAAGCAGGCCTGCCTTCTCAAAATGAGAACTTGTAGAGCATTTCATGCCTGTAAAGCTCCGCAGGATTAACAATGATTGAAGGGAACTCAGGCCGATTCACAGAGTCCTCAAACCCTCCCGTCTCCAAGCACAGAGCCGCACAACTTCCGTATACCGCCCCTCCCTTTCCCTTCACATTATCCAAGTAAAACGAAGTATAAAACACCATTGCTGGCTGGTTCGCCCAAAGCTCCATTGCCCTCCCAGTCTTCTCATCCTTCACCACTGCAAACTTCCTCATTCCATGCCCATCAACCACGTAGTAGAGATTATATCCGCCCTCAACTTGGTTGATTCTGCTTTCAACTGTGTGCGGCGTTCGGAAGTCAAAGGGAGTGCCGGAGACCGAGGAGATGGTGCCGTTAGGGATCAAGATTTTGTTAAGAGGGGTGAAGTGGGAGGCAAAGATCTGGACTTTGTTGGATAAGATCGTGCCGGAGTTGTGGCCGCCGAGATTCCAGTAGGGGTGATGGCTGAGGTTCACCGGAGTAGCCTTTGTTCGGGGGGTGGCTTCCATGGTGACGCTGAGCTCGTAGTTGCCAGAGATCTTGTAGGTAACGTAGATGTCGAGGTCGCCGGGAAATCCTGTTCAGTGTGTGGGTATCCTGGTTATAATACAGTCTTTGGTTTTGTAGCATGGGTTTTATGCAACATCTGTAATGGGGAATCAGACAGCTTCAACTCCATACCTTCTGTCTAATTTTGTGTGAAATCATATGCAACCTACTGTTGATACCTTAGTTTTATTCATTTAATTTAGTTGGCAAGAGATTCAAATAGTGGATGATTTGTGATTTGATTTGAAATCTCGATATAGCAAAACAATAAACAATAAGAAATAAAACACGAACATATAAATTTACCTGGAGAACCTTAGGTGGAGAAAAAATTATAGGAAAAAGAGGAGATTACTATATCAAATAAACTTGTACACAAGGAGGAGCAACAACTACAAATTATTTAAAATAATACTTTTATCCTAACAAACAGAATAATGTATATAAAGAAAAAAGACTTTAAATCCAAGACTTAGTTAAAATAAAGAAAATAAACCCTTTGCAAAATTTCAACTTAAAAGCGAGATTATAAGCTGCTGTATTTATGAATGGAACTAAACACAAAATAATTTATCTTTTAAAACTTAATATCATATATTACAACAGTTATAGCATAAAAATGGGAAATTTAATTGTTAACAAAAACATGAATTGAAAGACAAAAATCTCTCAAATACATAACAAATAAATATGTAGTTCATCTCGATATCAAAAAAGTTATTGTAATAGCCTAGCCCACTAGATATATTGTTCGCTTTAGCTTTTAGAAACTAGAATACTGGTTAAAGAACTTCCAAGGAAGGTTACTCATACTAGCATTACTTTGACCCAAGCACGCTTAACTACGAAATTTCTTGTCATTAGTTACACGGTTCTGCCACAAAACACGTCTATGAGGGTATAAGTGTGTTCTTATATATACCTAGCATCTTTCTCGTGCTTTACCGATATTAGATTTTCCTAAAGGTGTATCCCTCATGGGATATCACAGTTATAGAGAATAAGATAAGAGGTGCACATTTAAGTTTGCTTACTCGTGTCCATCACTTACCTCCGCTAGTCCTTGTAAATGGATGTAAAGTGGTGTAAACAGAGAAAGAGAACGCCAGAAGTGATTTGTTAAATTAGTATTAGATATGACCGTAAATACAACTAAATCAAGAACAGAAGTTCATGAAACAGATCCCAAATATTTGAGAATTAAGATGAAGTTGTTGACACCCAGACATCGCAGAATGAAACCACAATGAAAAAAATGGCATAGTTTCATACCTTGTTCTTTGTCAAAGCTGTAGTAATATAATTTGATATAGGGAAATTCTCCATAAACTATCTCCTTTACTGTCCAGATAACAAAGCTGAATCCTCTATGCCCACCTGAACATAGAAATGGCAATCACAACGAAAGCACTAGAGTATATCGATGCTCATTTCTTCAGTTTTGGCAAAAATATGAATAACCATGAATGCTGCTTGTTCCGTCATTTGGATATAATCTATACACTATTCCATTGAGAACGAAACGAGCCCCCGATATTCTACCCGCAACTCTCCCCAACAATGCTCCAAAATAAGTAGTTTCGTTCTGAAAATATTACGAAAATTGTTAAGAATAAAGCATATACATAAAGATCAAACATACACACAAACACATATTTTTATGAATTTTGCCTCAGAATGGGGCTACATATATACTTGACAAAGGAAGACAGAAAAGTTCGCTATGAAGTATGAAACACAAGAAGACAGCATTTCAGAGTATAGAAAAATCAAAAACAAGTAGTTCATGTTCTAGAATTTAGGGTAAGTGATTGGAATGACGTATTATGACTAGCTCGAGGAAATAAACTAAATATTTTGGTTAGGGTTCAACGGGAAACTTGAAAAAGTTTGAAGAACTAAAGCAGAGAAATAGAGAATGGGAACAGTACAAAATTCCCCCCAGTGAATTCCAAAGCCTTACGAAATATGGACGAAGCCCTTCATATCCGAGAACAATATCAGCCAAATTCCCTGGAGAAAAAGGGGAAATGGCGCTCTTAGAAAATGAAACTTCGTATCAATTACAAAAACCCTAGAAGAACAAGCTTGCCTTTGGAGTCAGGGAGGACGACGGAGAGAATGGTGGCACCCCAATTGGTGATTTTGACGGAGAAATTCCCTTTCTTGAGCTCATAGATCCCCACTGTCTTCTTCGAGGTGGCGAAGGAGGAAGCCATCAAGAAAAATGCTATCAGAGAGAGGACAAGGAGTGCACGAGCTCCACCCATGGCTGTATCTCTCGATGTGGAGAGCTTGGAAGAAGAGCGTGGACGTTGGAAGCAGACGAGAGGAGAGGAGAGGCAAGGCAGCCATGTGTGCGTGTGATT
Source organism: Apostasia shenzhenica (assembly GCA_002786265.1). Classification (NCBI taxonomy): domain Eukaryota; kingdom Viridiplantae; phylum Streptophyta; class Magnoliopsida; order Asparagales; family Orchidaceae; genus Apostasia; species Apostasia shenzhenica. Next base: position 2,269,198 of record KZ451885.1, on the reverse strand, counting down.
AACTAATAAGGACTACAGTGAATACAATAACTCATTTTGGTGTTTTCTGGACTTTTTTAATTTGAAGATGAGATATAATATATTTTATTGGATTAGATTAGGCCTGTCTAACCATTGAATTCGGGTCCAGTTGACTCCGACTCGAATCCAAATTCATATATCAAACCGAGTTATACATCAGATTGAGTCATGGTTGATCCATATCCTCTCGGGTCAGAAATCGAATAGGTTCAGAACTCAGATTTTCGGATTTAATCCATTTACAATAAAAGTAGTTATTTTTAAATATTTTTCATAATCAAATTTAAAATAATATTAAATTTATTAAAAATAAAATAAGAAAGAATATTATATTTTTATGAATTAATTAAATATTTTTAATATAAAAATGAGTATTTATAATATATATATATATTGTGAGAATATTTTATTAGTTAATTATAGTCACACTCTTTATTTGAGTCTTCCAATAAAAAAATTATTAACCACAATGTATCTTTATATGAACTACAAATTAGATTACATGAACTTTAAACTGATCTGATCAATAGTGATCCATATCCGATCTATTTATTTGTAAATGGATCGGGTCAGTAAACGGGGCGGATTGATGGGTTAAAAAAAATTCATTTGGGAGTTTAATCGGATTGAAACTCGGATCGGATCAGGTCATGATTCTGATCCGATCCATTGACATTCCTAGATTAGACCTAGAAAATTGAAAAAAAAAACTTATATTAAAAAGAAATATTCGAAAATATACATATGAGCCATTTTATGGTAAATTACGTTGGGATCCCTGAGTTCAAAACATATTATCATGTAATTTATATTTTTAAAATTTTAATATCTGATCTTTGATTTTTAAAATATTATCAAATGAGTTTTTTTTAAAAAAAGTTTTATTATTAAAATTTTTAAAATTATTATTCTGCCCTCTCTTTTTCTCTCATCCCGCTCTTTCTCTAGTCTCGCGCTTTCTCTCTCTAGCAACACCGCCGGTGACAGAGTAGGCCATCAGTGTCACAACGGAAGCAAGGATGCTAGCCGGTGAAAGGGGTCGCCAGCCCCCTCCTCTCCCTCTCTTCCTTTCTCTCATCCTTTTCTCTCTTTTATCTTTCTCGCTTTCTCTCTCTTGCAATTCCTCAGCCGGCGGGAGTTCTCGTGCCAGCTTCGCCATGGGCGGCCCCCCTTCACTGCCAGCAACCTCCTCGGCTACCAGCGGTGTCGCCAAAGAGAGAAACCGAGAGAGACAAGAGAGGGGAATGAGAGAGGGGAGGGTGGAATAGTAATTTTTAAAAAATTAATAATAAATTTTTTTTAAAAAAAATATATTTGATGATTATATTAAAATTCAAGAACTAGATATTAATATTTTAAAATATAAACTTATATAATAATATATCTTAAATTCAAAAACTCGAGTGCAATTTACCTTCTTATTTATAATAAATTCTATTCCTATTAATTTAAAGGATAATTACCTACATACCACACAATTTAGTTACTCAAAATGTTATAAAATCTTACATACACACATTTGAGTTAAAACTTAATCAAAATCTATTTGAAAAAAAATATTCTGTTAGTAAATCATAAAAATTATATTTTTACTCTTAATGGTATATATTTTTCTCTTTCTTTGCCGCCACCTAAACATTAAGATTTTAGAATTTTCACTCAAAATATATTTAAATATCTTTAAAATAATATGATAAACGACTCAAATTTTTTGTAATTTAATTATAGTTAGGTTATTCTCAAATAGAAAATATTCTTAAAAGTTTTTTTTTTGATAGCAAAATATTGTTAAAATTTGAGCTCACTCTTAACGGGCCTAGTTGGGCTGGAATATCGTTGATCTTCAAGCACGCAAATTTCATTAAAAGGCCCAATGTGCTACAGCACTTTTGGCCCATTAAAATCTCATTACTTCAATCCTCCCAAGCTCGCGGGCGTCGAGGTGCGGGCGTCGAGATGGCGCAGTTCGACTCCGTCCTCCAGCGTTGCTCTTCCCTCTCCCATCTCAAGCAAGTTCACGCCCATCTGGTCGCCGGCGGCCTCTTCCACCTCTATCCCCCTCTCCGCACCAAGCTAACCGAGCTCTTCGCCTTCTCCCCCTTCGGCGACTTGCCCCACGCCGCTGCAATGCTTCGCCTCACTCTCATCCCCACCACCAACGACTTCAACGCCCTCCTCCGCGGCTTCTCTCTGTCGCCTGACCCCTCCGCCGCCCTCTCCCTCTACCCCCACCTCCTCTCGTCCTCCCGGCCTGACGCCCTCTCCCTCTCCTTCGCCCTCAAGGCCGCCGCCCGCCTCTCCTCCATCGCCACTGTCTCCCCCCTTCACTCCCACCTGCTCCGCCTCGGCCTCGCTGCCGATGTCCGCCTTCTCACCACCCTCGTCGACGCCTACTCGAAATCCTGTCGCCCGGATCTCGCCCTCCAGGTGTTCGACGAAATGCCCATCCGCGATATTGCGACCTGGAACGCCCTCCTCACCGGCCTCCTCCCCCACGATTCCCTCTCCCTCTTTCGCCGCCTCTGCCGCAACGCACCTTCCCTCCGCGAATTCCCCGACTCCGGCACCATCGTCGCCGCCCTCTCTGCCTGCACGCAGCTTGGCTCCCTAGCCGACGGCGTGTCCATCCACGACTTCGCTCGCTTCCTTCACCTCGACACTGACGTGCGAGTCCAGAACGCCCTTATCGATATGTACGCAAAGTGCGGCGACATCGACCGCGCGCTCGCCGTCTTCCGCTCTCTAAATTTCAAGACCCTCGTCTCCTGGAACGCCGCGATCATGTCCTTCGCGCACCACGGCCGCGGGAAGGACGCCCTCCAGCTGTTTGACGAAATGCTCAGCTCAACTCCGATCGAACCTGACTCCATCACATACCTCGCCGTCCTCTGTGGCTGCAACCACGCAGGGCTTGTAGACGACGGCCTTCGCGTATTCAACTCCATGCGGGTGCCCCCCACGCTGAAGCACTACGGCACTGTCGTCGACCTTCTCGGCCGAGCAGGGCGGCTCCAGCAGGCCTACAACATTGCCACCACCATGCCCTTTTCCCCTGATGCCATCATGTATCAAACTCTCCTCGGCTCCTGCAAGACCTATGGCGATGACAACCTCGCCGAACAAGTGTCGAAGAAGCTCAGGGAGATGGGCTCCAATGGCTGCGGAGACTTCGTGCTGCTGTCAAACGTATACGCATCGAAGGCTCGATGGGCAGAAGTTGACAGGGTCAGGGAGGACATGCGGAGGAGCGAGGTGAAGAAGGTGCCCGGATTCAGCTTCATGGAGGTCGACGGTGTGGTGCACAAGTTCTTGAATGGTGACAGAAATCATGAGAGATGGCGGGAGATTTACGAGAAGATGGAGGAGATTGGAGCGAGGATCAAAGAGCTTGGGTACATTCCAGACACGAGAAATGTGTTGCATGATATTGGGGAGGAGGAGAAGGAGAATGCCCTGTATCACCACAGTGAGAAGCTGGCCATGGCATTTGGTCTGATCAGCATGCCTCAGAGAGAGCCCATTAGGGTCTATAAGAACCTGAGAATCTGTGGGGATTGTCACACAGTGGCAAAGCTCATATCCAAGGCATATGATCGTGTGATCATCGTCCGTGATCGGGCTCGATTCCACCATTTTGATGGTGGCGATTGCTCGTGCAGAGATTACTGGTGATCATGCATTGGATGATAGTGATATCCAGCGTTCTAGAATCTGGGTTTTGGCCCTGCTTTTGTCCGATGGTAAATTGTGAATTTGTCTATCACAATTGCTTGAAGAGTTGAAGCTAGTAAGTGATTCATGGCTCTGAATCTCTTTTGTTGCTTCTGTAGGTCAGATCCTTGTAGTAATCAATTTGCGGGCTCCTACCATCGCGTTGGAGGACGCAGCTATCCGTTATGAATGCTCTTCGGGCAAACTCCTCCTCGTACAATCGTACAAGCACCGCCGACCGCTGCCGTGGGCATTGAAGAGCGCCGTGCTGCCCTCCAGACGACGCACCACCGATCACCACCGTGGGCCTTGTCGTACGTGGTGCTCGCCTGCACCCCATTCCCGCAGCCACCGGAGACTTGGTATTGCCGGCCGCCGCCGTGGGATATGCAGATCCCATACCCAAGCGCTTTCTGCCTCCGTTCAGGAAGCAGAGCCCGTACTTCCGCCTGGCGGTCTTCAAGAAGCTGGCAACAACGACCTCCGCCATGGGCTTTTACGGTAGGGAGGCAGTACTACTACAGCCGGGTCCGTGGCATCTCTGCACTCAGCCATGGGCGATGCAGAGATCTGATGATCCTCGAGCACCATTAGAGCTGTGCTGTGGATGATGGAGTTTTGCAGCTAGAGAACAATCGTTGTTCTCACACCTGACAACTTAAGAAAGAACTTTCTCCCAGAATATTGGGAGGTGGCGATTTTTGCTTAAAAAAGAGTTTTGGTTTAATGTTTCGTGATGTTATATAATTATTTAATTTAGTAATATATATATATATATATATATATATAATTTTTTTAAAAATAATAAATTTTTTAAAATTGAGATTATATGATATAATATTGAGATAATACTAAATTAAACATTCTTTAAAAAAATGCTACGATAACTAATAAAATTTCTAAAATTTGGGGGCACTAATTTTAGTTTACAATTGAGGAGATGGTATAATATTATATTTTTTTAATTAATAGATAAAGCATATTTCACTTAATCTTAAATGTTTGATCACTTCTTTTCAATTTAATTTGATTTTAATTTTAGCGCAAATAAATATTTTTAATTATCCAATTTGATCACAATTAAGATGTAATTTTAATAAATTTATAATTAAAATACTAAATAATTTTGTCAATATTATCGTAAAAGAGGAACCAACAAAATCTTTTTGCTTTTTCTCATGGATCGGCTACTAGATGACGTGTATAATCAGAAAGAGCAGTAAATGCAGTTTTATATTTCATGACAAACATGGAACCTTGCTTCAAATGAATGAAGTCATGTAATTTTTTTTCTTTGACAACACAACAGAAAGAAAATATTGTTGGAAGAAATTATCACGAAATCTTTCCCAAGGAACAGGTTGAAGAGATTTAAATTCAGTATTGATTGGGACTTCCACCATTTACGACATTCACCGGTCGGCATATAAGAAGTAAAACCAGTCTTTTTGTTATCAGGACAATCAATAAATTCAAAATTTATTTTCAATTGATCGATCCATTCCTCCGCAGCCAGAGGATCTGGACCTCCCACAAACTGGGGTGGTTTTTCCTTTCGAAAATGCATATACAGTGCATCTCTAGAGATCATTGTATTATTCTCCCAATTTTCATTTGTTTGATTTTGTAGAGAATCAATTTGAGATTCCAGTTTCATCTGGTAAACAATATATGTAAGCACATAAAATTAAACACTTTATTTAGGAAATACTATTACATGCCAGAGAAATAGACTGCAAAATTCTCACAAATGGGTTTGAGTACACTAAGATTTTGAAGATGAGGCAGGGCTTAGTTCAGGATTCTCTTTCGGTTAGGCAAAAGGAGTCTTGATGAGAGCTGACGTCTCCTTAGTTTTCTTACGGGGAGTTGGAGTTACTAGAGTCAACTTGAGGTTTGTTGGCTTTGAAAAGCTGCTTGAAGGTTTAGAGATGATGGGTAACATTTGGTCTATTTTCATCTAGATTTTTCTTGGTCCTAGCTCCACTGAATGATTTGGTGGCTCATAGTGGCGGAATGTAGACCAATTATCTCGGTAATAGGCTTCCATGGCAACTAAGGCAGTGAGTAGGTGATCCAGTCGAGGAATCACCATCATTGAGGCCTTGATTCTATCCCAATAAGAGGGTAAGGCCGTCAATATACATTGTTTGACCTCCTTAGGGGTGATCTTACTTTCTCGGTAGTATCTAACTCATTCAAAAAGGAATCAAAGTTGGTCAAGATTGGCCACCATAGGGATGTTAGGGTTCATCTTAAACTCAATAAGGCGGGTGACTGGGTCTTTCCTGAAATCAAAGGCACAATGTCAATGGGTGAGGTAACCCTCATTTTTAAGGACTAGTTATCCATAAAATAAGAAAAGACTTACAGTCAAAATCACAGAACAAATTATAAGAAAAATATATCTTTATTCATCTCAAAACAGGGTTACATAAGTTCGAACATTAAGTAGGTCACCCAGAGTAACTTTAGATTAGAAAACTGAAAGGTAAAGCAATTAAACTGGATAAGGGTAAATATCGGTGGGACCATACGGGATGTAGGGAAACATCTTTTCTGGGATTTTGCAGTCTTCTCCTGGCAATAGATTATTTACCTGAAAAGCAACAGTCAGTCACGAAGACTGAGTAAACGACCTCCACCTTACCATAAGCCAAGTAAGGTCTTATAGCTCAATTTAACAACAGATCAGAATATCAGATTAACTTGTAATATCAACTTATCAGTTGTCACCTCACAATATTATCATGTTTCATACTATGCATATATATTAATATATATAAATCTTATAATGATGAAGGATCATAATCCACAGATATACGTCACCAGTGTGTACGTCACTAGTGTGACAATAGATTTATCAGATACGTCACCAGTGTGACATCAGAATAACAGGATGCAGGTACGTCCCCTACACAACGCCACACGTCCAGAAGGTGGTTCGTCAACCACCGGGATCCCAGCTCATCATATCATCATATATCTCAGGATATATGGGTCCACTATAACCCAGTATAAGGTGATTCGTCAACCACCGGGATCCCAGCTCATCATATCATCATATATCTCAGGATATATGAGTCCACTACAACCCAGTATAATATCTTGACACAAAGCCCAACAGAATATCGACACAAAACCATGCAAAACATGCAGAATATAGCCCACAGAATATAATTGATATCATTTTGTATATTAGTTATTTTAATTTAATAATCACGATGTCCTAAGTTCAGTGAAAATCGCTTACCTGAATTAGAGGCTGTAATAGTTTGCTGGTGGATGATGTGTTCCCTGATTAAGTTCAGTGTGAATAATCACTATTGGGCTTAAAAGTTAAAAAAAAATATTGATTTAAGTTAAAGTTAATTAGGTTAGACAAGTCAAGTGGTTCAATATAGGCTAAACTAGTTCAAATGAGTTAGACCAGGTCAACTTGAGTCAAATTGAGTTAGTTCAAGTTCATGGGTCAAATGAGTCAAATGGGTCAAACAGGTTGAATCGGGTCCAACGGGTTGACTCATGTCAAATAGGTTAACTCGGGTTAAAATGGGTTAACTCATTTTTAAACGGGTCAACATGGGTCATCTTGGGTCGAACAGGTTAGCTTGGTTTTAAATGGGTTAATACAAATTTATCAGGTTCGATACGAGTTAAGTGGGTCGACATATGTTTAAACAAGTTAATCACTAATCCAATTGAATTAACAAGAAAAATTACCGAATGTAATTTAAACTTAGTAAGACCAGAATTCTTACCTAGCAGAGTTTCATCACTAGAGGTGAGGCGTACCAAGATGAGCTAAAGACACAAAGGAGAACTAGAGGTTGTGATTCTTTCTGAGAGTTCTAAAGCTTATTTATAGGGAGATGTGAACTTATTAGGACGGGATCATTGGTGGGTGATAGTTGGTGGTTGAGAAGGTACATTTAATAAGGCGGGACCGTTGGTGGGTGAGAAAGTGAGAGAAAGTCAGATAAGAAATAAATATATATAGATATTTTATTGAAACTGATTGCAGGTAATGTTTAGTTAATATAGCAATTATTTTGAAGTCCTCAAATGACAAATGTACTTATATTAAATCCAGAAGAACATATATATATATATATATATATATATATATATATGAATATTAACAGAAATTTCTTAAGCGGATTATTACACCAACAGTCCCTCAACAGAAAACCATCAGTCATTATACACTAACTATTAAAATCAACTGAACAGTAAAAAAACCTCTTAAGGAACAGAACAATCTATTCACCCTGGACTAAAATTTCCTCTTGTGCCACCGCCCAGCTGCATCTGTCAGGGTTGTCTCCGCATGAACATGGGCAACAGCTCTGTAAAACAGAAGATTAGCCAATGTATAAAGGAAGAACCTCTGACAAAGGGAATAGTCCATTTGATGGAATTAATCAAGATAAGAGAAGACATTTGATAAAGATAAGAGGATAGAGCATTGAATTGATCAAGGAGGATATTCTAAGCTATTCAGTTTAGTTTCAACATGCAGTTTGGGAAAGATTGAAGTTTCATCGTTTAATCACATGTCCATCGGAATGCGCTGGCAAATATGTAGTCTATAGAAAAATTGATGCAAGTATGAGGTTATGTCCTCAGGCGAGTACAGAAAAACAGTAAAAAAAATCATACCCAAACCCAAATCCAACCGGAGTCTACACACAATTTTGAAAAGAAGCAAAATCTCAAAAAACGTTAATTGTAAACAAACACTGTATAAACTCTGAATGATGAAACATGGTATCTACCCATTGCTGCATTGCTGCTTTGTTATCTACTTGTCCAGCAAGATCAAGTCAGCTAATTTATTTACCTATTATTTTGCCAGGTGACACAAATATAAGAGTGGTGTAGAACGAAAGGTCCCCTACGACTCACTTAGCTTTCAGAATGCATGGCACTGACAACTTGAGCCAACTGCAGGAGAGTACAGAACAAGGCTTTGATGGAATCATTGGAGTGTCCTCTAGCAGAAACAAGCAAGCAACTATTTATTCCCTCATTATGTTCACTTCAACTACAGATCAATTTTCTGAGAACGCTTAAACAACAGGTCTTCTTCATGTCGCTCAGTCACTACTCTACTGAAGGCCTATCTTGAACAAGTTGAAGCTGACCTGCATTCTAACTGGAATTACTTTAGAAGAAATGGCAAATAATGGTCCGAGTCAATTGGCCACTTGAATGAAAAAATAGGCTGAAGTTGTAGGACCGAAAGGATTTAAAAATATACATAATAATAAGGAAGAGAATTTACAGAAAAAAAAAAAAAACAGAGAAAGAGATGCAACGGGTAAGAGGAACAGGTAGCCGCAGGGCGCAGAGAAAGGGACAAACGAAGTTACGGAGGGGCATTAATGTGGAATAAATGCTCTAACACTAAAATTGATGCGGGACAGCGATGAAAGTGGCAAACTAGAGCTTCAAGGATTCTAATCTAAAGTTTCCCCACCCATCCCTTTTGAGATATTGAATTCCTTCCAAAATCCCTTCTAGAATTCCTCATTCTAACCCATTTTAAAACTAGACTACACACAAACATAAATTTTCAATTTTCATTCATCAAAAAAGATATTCAAATGTTCAAGCACATAATCTTTTTAAAGAGGGCTAATCTCAAAATAAAGGTATGATAAACCTACTAATAGATAAATAAGGATTTGATTAATAAACTCCTTAATTAATAAAATAAAATAGTCTGCCACAATTCTATTAATTTATAGTATCAAGAAGTGTGATCTAATCTGAACCGTCGATTATCGAGATATCCCCATTAACAACATTTAAAAGTATGGGTGAGAAAGTAAAATAGAAAGAAGTGAAAAAAAGGATGCTGAAAAAAAAGAATATAAAGGAAAGTCACCTAATTTGGAGTAGTAACTACAAAGATGCTAGCAGACAGAAGCAATTCAGCATAAAAAGGTCTGCATCAACTTTAGAGGCAATGATGAGGCGGGGCTTAGTCAGTTAAGATCCAATAAAACATCTAAATACAGGCACAAGTGCAACAAACATATCCAGGTTGGAGTATATCCGGTTTTGATTGTATCAAGCCATAAACATAAGCAGTGAAACTATTTATCCTGTCAACTAATGGATAAAACTTTTGATGGTCCTATGCCAAATTGCGAACTTCAACTACATGAATCCTTAATTATTTAATTCGCGAGCATGAAAATAGATAAAATTATAACTAATATTAAATAAACTCAGCACACATACGTGTTACAAGTTAGCTTCATTGTATATGCCATCAAACCCAAGCAGAAGAGATGCAGGTAAATAAATAACAGAGAGGCATCAGAAATTACAAAAACCAAAGGATTTCAGAAAGAAACTAAAACCATAGGAATGAAGTTACCTTAGAACAAGAATACACTATAAGGGTCATCCAGTCCCATTCCTCCAAAGTACATGCTGACAAACCATTAGCAGCTTCTTGAAGGAAGTACAATAAAGGGGGCATCAGTTGCATTTCATACTGCCTAGGCGAACCACAGAGTCCACAGGCATTAGGTTCACCCAGTTCACTTATAGCCAAAAGTGGTTTGCCACCAAATGAATACCTGTGGAATATAAAAGACAGAAGACAATCATTAGAACTAAGGCAGCATTTTTTTAGATGATATTATGATTTTATATCTTATTTAAAGAAATTAATTATTTCCTTGATGATATGTTTAGATAATATTATTAAAGAATTACAAGATTACCACTCTAAAATAACATCTAGATATTACCTAAATTGTAATAGAAAGAAGTGATATTGAATTGATTTTTTATTATCATATATTAAACCAAATAAATAAAAATCTAAAGATAACATTGAGATATGAATATCTAGATAACACTGAACCAACTGTGTAACATCCAGGTATTTACTATTTACCTTGTGTTCTTTATAAGTTATTTTATTAAGTTGAATCAAATGCGAGAATTTTAAAATATGAAATTGAATTAATATGTTAACTAAATTTTGGAGAGAGTTGAATGAGAATTTAAAGCCAAAGTGTGATATTTTGTAATTAAGGATTGTTTGGGTTAACATGGATTGTTGGACAGGTTACTGAGTACTTATTTGGCATAAGTTTAAGTTGAATTTTCAGCTATGCTAGATGGCTCTATCTTTGAAGCCAAGTGGAGGAGTTGTGTGACAAGTGTCCTATGTAAGGACATGTGTAGTGGAGTTCATTTTGAGATGAATTAACCATTATTCAGCTAAAATTCTTTTCCAATACATCATTTTCTTTCGTCTCTACTCTATTTGGGATTGTTGGGGGAAATTTGATGAGAAGCTTGGTGGATTTGCTGGGAAGCTAGAGAGCTTAGAAGAAATCCTTAAGAGTAAGCTAAAAGTCCACCATCTTTTCCCATTCTACTCTTTTTCTTCTATTTCTTCTTTTATCTTCTTCTTTTCTTAGAAATCTGAAAGTATTAGAGATAAAATTAGAAAGAGTATTGTAATGGGAGAGAAATAGAGTGGAATGTGTAAAATAAAATTAAAAGACAAGTTAATTCTAGTTCTATCATTCTCTCCATCATCTACTCCTTTATTTTTCGTCCAAATTCTATTTTTTTGAATTTTTACTATTCTTTTTCCTAAGAAAAGAAGATTAAAAAAGGAGAAAAATCCACTGTTGAAGAGAGGGAAAACCTGAAGCAAACTCAATTTTGATGGCCAGTACAAGATTGTACTGGCCATCAAAATTATCACACATTATACATTAAAGAATCTTAAAGTAAAAGTTGATATTTTAAGTAACTGAGTTTGCATGTATAGAATGTAATTTAAATTGGCAAAATTTGTGCAAGTTTAATGAGCTTTAATGCTGAAAAAGAATTCTAGAATTCCTCATGTTGCTGTGATTACCTTTGAAACTTATACTCATGAATTGGATGTTAGTGTTAATGCAAAAATATTGTGACAGGTTGGTCTTTCCTTGTTTGGCTAGAATATCATCAATTCTCATTCATTTGACATGAAATTCTAACATGCCATAGTTCACGATGTTTACTACATTTTCTGTAATTGGGACTTCTCCTAATTTTCAACCTATAGTTGGACTTAGAACTCTTTCCATTAAGCTGTCAAAATTTGAGTGCTTTCTATCACAGTTTATTAAATGGAGAGAAATCTATATCAAATGAAATCGGATTTACGTAAAATTTGCTTTGTTATTTAGAGGTTTTCCATACCTACAAACTGGTATAGTAAACATCATCAAATTCATAGAATTAGATGGAAGATGTTTGCTTAAAATTGGTCGACAGAATCTGTCCAGATTACTTTTTCAGCATATGCTGATTGAAACTAGATTTTGAATTATTAAATGATATCCAAATACTACCAAAAATAGCAGTTGGAAAGTTCACTTGATTTGCTACAATTTTCATGATTATCACTTGCTCAAAACTACTTCTAAGGCAATGTTTTTGTTGGTTGAAAACTATGAATGAGCTGTTTCGTGTTTATTATGACGAAAACCTATGGTATTTTGTGGTGAAAAGGACCTATTGAAAATGTGGCTTGAATTCAAGCTGGGAATTTGAATTGGAACCTAAAATTCAATTACAAATATAATGTTTGACTTGCGATAACGAAATAAATGAGGGTTTCTCGTTATACTCACTTATGCCTAGCTCAAGCTAGATATTGATATGATCTGGTGGGTTATAGATATGCCTAGGCTATCTCACTAGGAGATGATGGTTTGAGTCTACCATACCAAAGGTATGGCAAACTGAATTTTAGATTATGATGATTCGTGGACTGCAATCATGCTGAGTGCTACTCCATGTATAAGGTAAAAAAGGCGATGTAGCGAGAAACTTGAGCCCTTAAGATAATGGAAGAACGAACTAAATAGATTAAATTCGTAAACTGAATTTATATGAGTTGCTACTGCTCATGATTGATATTTTCACGTTTATGTTATGTTGAATTCATGTTTAATATCATGATCACTTTACATATTATATTATGCTGTTAATTATGACAAAACACATGCATGTATGGCTTGTATTTAGTGTGAGCTTGTCCCTACTCAATTTTGGGGTCGATAAACTGATGTCTTCTTGGCAGATATCAAGTCTTGTATCAGAAAAGGGAAAAGAGATTCAGAAAAAATGACAGAATTATCTGATACAAATGTTGTATTTTATTGTATAACAGACTTTTGATGTATAAGTCTATGTCTACTGACATATGATCTTTTCGGTAGTTATATTGTATGATGTTGATATCAGTACCATGCGATGTATGTTAATTGTTGGATTGTTCAGTTCATATATTTGTTGTTCAGGCAAGATGGATCTTCTTAATATGTTCTTGACCTATGATCTATTTTAATATAGGTATTACACCATCATTTACTTCTATTATTTTGATCATTTATAGTTTTATTCGACAAATTTGATTTGAATAAGGCAGGAGTTGTAAAATAGTTGTATTTTACAGATTTTTTTTTATCAATTCAGCTTTTTTGTATCCGAGTCATCTGCCGCCTCTTCTCCTACGCTGTAAGTAGAGCGTGATAAAATTTTCCCTTAAATAAATCTTTTACAATCCTCTGTTGTCAAAGATTTAGAAGTTCCAACCTTTTTTTTGAAACAAGAAGTTCCAACCTTGTTTTGTTAGAGCTAAAAAGGCAACTAAATTTCTCTAAAAATACTTACATTAATATTTATATTTATTTAACATCATAAATAAATTTAAATAATTTTCTCTCTTTTTATCTTAAAAAAGCCTAAAACATTACAAAAATATGCTCCAATCAAATGAGGCCTAATATAAAGGGAGAGAATATCTGTGTCAAGAATTGCTTCCATTTTTCATCATACCACCTATTCTGCACTCGACTTTTTAAATCTTTGTAGATGGTTACTTTTGTTCATCAAAATCTTTATTCATCACCATGTTATCATAATTTGTAAATACACTTCCTTTATTAGCAGTTCCATTTCCTAGTATTATGCGTGCATCAACCATGCCTACGGATATTTAATCTGTTTCTAATCTAGTGCTTCAACCACAACTTATAATGCACATGTTAATTAGTGTAAATCGAACAAGATTAAATGCCTTTGATGTTACTCGACAGATTGCCTCTTCTGAGTTAAGCTCGTTCCTTGTGTATTGAAACGAATTTCACATATGATCAGTATAAGTATCCTTTCTTAGGGTTTGTGTATTGAAACAAATCTCACATATGACCAGTATATACATTCTCTGTCAACGGTTTGTCATTAATATATCCGGTATTGTAATACTGAAAATCTGCCAACTTTTAAAAAGGAAACACAGGAAAAATATAAATATATTCACACATGTACACCTAATTGTATGCCCAAAAGGTCAAACCTTGCTCTATCTGAATTTAAACTGCACTGTAGGGACATTGGAGTAAAGAAAACCTCCAACCATTCATCACATTCCCACCAGTTCATTTTGTGATTTTGATTACTCAGGAAGATGAAGAAAAGATTAATACTTAAATTTGATATGGCAGTTCTCTATGAACAAGTTGATATGACATCATAAAAGCGGGAAAAAGATATCCATCAAAATACCTGAAGCATTGCTCTGGGTATGCATCCATTCGTTTCTTGAACTTCAGGTAAGTTCTATCTGCACCCAGAGCTTTATCATATTCATAGCCCTCTCCTTCCCACTCTTCCGCCTCTTTGTAATCAGCAGAAGAGTCATCTTCTCTGGTTGAAAGCCCAGTAAGACTAGTACAAACAGCAGCAACTCCCCCAAATGCTTGCTCCTCCTGAGGATATATATAAAAGCAAGGAACCACTGCATTCAAGAGAAATTTTAAATCACCTACGGTCAAAAAACCTAATTCTATGGGGATAAATTCTTGTCCCAGTGAAAATAAAAGGACAATTATAATAAGAATAATCATACCCAGTGTCCTGAGACTAACTTCATTCAGTGTTGGCTTTAATGGAGTAGTCTTCTTAGGAGCGTCGAATATTGAAGAACCATTTAGACTTTTGGATCGAGAAGCCTGTGCAGAAGCTTCAGTAAGCTCCCTGGCCAACTCATCAAGATCTAAATCATCATAATTCTCCTGGACGCTTTCCCCTTTATCTCTCTCCACTTCTTTCTGCGCAATCTTAGTACTACTGGTCTGAGCAGAACTGCCAGCCAAGGAATCTTGAAAGGGATTATGCAATAATTTTTCACCAGTGCACTTTTGGACGCGAAGAACTCTCAAGCTGTAAACTTTAGTTGAAGGAAATAATACAAAATAAAAAACTTTAATGCAGATGTATAGCAGTGAATTGCTTGAGAATCAGACCACTGATGACTTCTCCCACATTTTGGCGTCAAGCACCCAAGAATGTAGATCACTCTTTCCTCTATGTTCAGATTTGGCAATGACATTGGAGCATAGATCTAAGTTTTTGAAATGTGAAGTTAGGGGAAAAGAAGTGTAGATAACCAAATTTCAGCACAGATGTGTAAACGCAGAAAATGACCAGAAGATAACTATAGAACCTGCCTGAGCAACAAGGCAGAGCCTATTTCCACAGATAACACACTTGAGTATATCAGGCTCAATACACATGTCAGGGATTGGCCAATCCTGCAAGACAAAATAGCACAATGCACAATGTGTTTAAGAACAAGGGTTATGGATGTCAAAAGTGCATAGTTGCCAATTTAGCTTTAGATAAAAAATGTGTCATAGAAAATTGTTCAGGAACACAAAAAAATTAGAATAGCTTTGAACTTTCTTCTTACAGGTAAACCTCCAATCTTGGTAGTGTAATGATCAGATCTTTCACAAAGATCTTCTGCCCAAGGCCCAGGCATGCCCAAAATGACTCCTCGCATCTCCGATTTCACTTCAAAGTCGAAAGAAAGCATGAGAAGAACTCAAGCAATTATACAGTAATTTAGAATGCAAATGCCTAAACCAAGGCACGATCTTCTTTTCAGAAACGGCCTTTCTTTGTTATCAATTAGCATAACTATTATGAAAACTAGAAATAACAATGGCTTAAATAAGGTTATTCAGCCAAATCCAAATTAAGACTCTTCCATTTTTGTTCTTGTTCACTAAGGTCAAAGTCCAAACAAAAATTCCTCAGTATTGGACTCAACAATTAGTTGGTAAAAGCATCTTGTATTCCCCCCTTACAATAGAATTCCACCACAGCTATAATCTTTTATAATTGTAACTCTCAGAAAATGATTGTATAGCATACACTTCATGGACATCCAACTCTCAAATATTGCGAATTTGATAGAAGCATTAGTGCAATGAACATTGACATACTATTGTGAAAATAACAAGAAAATCCAAAAAAGCGATCACGGTTTGCTCAATTCGAGATCGACTTGAATTAATTTCGATTCAAAGTCAACTCGTTTGAAATAAAATTGATTCAACTCGTAATCGACTCAATATGCATATAAATATACATATTTAGAATTTTTTAAAGTATAATTGAGACATTTTTATATATAAATATGATATAATATTTTTTTAAAAAAAGATGATAGCGGAAATATATACATAGAATTTAAAAGTGAATTTATAATATTATATTCTAATATATTTAATATGAATGCTGGATATTTTTATAGAGAAATATAGCTTATAATTAGGCTCAATTTAACTCAAAATCGAAAAAAGTTTAGTGAACTTGAATCAAACTCGACTTAAAATCAAAAATTTTGATTTTGAGTTGAGCCTAACTCACTCGAAATCGACTCGAAGCCACTCCTGCCATAGAACAAGCACGCAACCACTGAGAACACAAGGTTTTCAAGTAGAAATCCCAAATAAGGACAAAAACGCAAATGCCCATGAACAAGTAAATAAACTTTCACTATGCTGATTGAGGTTAAAATACTTTTTCTTCACTAAGCAATTAGAGGATTGCAGCAATAGTTCTTCACTAAGTGATGAATATACAGAAAAGATTAATTTCTTTTGAGGACATATCCAACTCGAATGTAGGCATTCCAACAAACTCTTCTGCTGACGGCATCTTGATTTGGCATATCACGCTTGACACAATTCCGAATCAGACAACCCTTTCGTCAGGTCAACTTTAGAACGCTCTGACCAAATGTTTGATTCAAACCCTCAAACAAGCTAATCCCCATGTGGAAGCTCGAATCCTTGGACGAACACAATGCAATTATACAGATCACTAGGACCACCCGACCTATCCTTCCCTCTTTCACTCTTTTCTTTGCATGAACTTGCATCCAATAACAAACAGATTGTGACGGACAAATGGCCAATCACCTTCAGTTTGCTAGCTCTCCACGTCAACCATAATCCTTGCTGACAATAGCAATTCCGCAACTTCCTCTAGCCTCGCGCCCCCAATGGGTGGAACCGTGAACCAATGGGTATAAGAACGCATCTGGCTCCAACAATCTACCTAGGAGGTTTAGCTGGAACCATATACACACAGGAAAGCAACTAAACATACAGAAAAGAGGATCTGATAAGCTTTTCAGACATTATTCTGCAAACAGTGAGTTCAGCTTCTTCTTCTGGATTTCTTGCTCTCTTGAGCTCTCCTACAATCTGACCATAACTCAAACCTTGGTCATCTCTTCTCTCGGGCATCTATGCTACTGATTTCTAATGACAAACATATGTATCTCCAATGAGCAGAAGAAACTCTGCTCAGACATCCTCGATGCTGATCCTAGCTTTTCTCCACATTCCTTCTTATATGTTGTGACAAGAACAAAAATCTTGTTTTCTTGAATATATAGTGATGTCCATCTCTCCCACTCGATGGTTTTTCCCTTGAGGTTAAAACTCGAACCACCTAAAGAAGGTGTAATTTTTCTTTGCATTTAAATTCATCAATCATCATTTGATACCTCAACGCCGTTTTCCTTAGAGGACTATTTCACCGCGATCAGATCCTAGCCCTCCTCTTCGCCGCTTTCGCTTTGGAGGACTATCTAACCGCGACCAGATCCTTACCCTCCGCTCTATCGTGAAGGAAATTTGCGTCAACACAGTTAATGTTAACGAATATTTCTATATAAAGCAGAATTTCCTAAAGGATAAGAAAATACAAAGGAAGGACAAAGGATGCCGATGAACGGCGTCGTTGGTCCGCCTCTCTCGACGGCAATATCAGGGCGATAACCTTCAGAAAGACAGTAGCGTAGGACGACTAGATCGAACTTCCGTCGCAAAGGACGGCCAGTCGTTTGACCGGAGGGGGAGGAGGAGGAGGAGGAAGAAGAAGAAGTGGAGATAGGGTAGAGGATGATGCTAACTTCTCACGGAACGGCGGCGATGAAGGGCTGGCTGTGAGCTTTACAGGCAGTCCTTCGCAACCCTTCTGGAAGCTGTAGCAGCGGGCTCGCCGGCAGCCACTCGGAAGTTCGGAATCGGATACACGAAGTTCGTTGTTACTGCGTTTCTGCGCTGCGGCAAGCGTCGGCTCGCCGCTGACGGCCGGCGAAACGCAAGTTTAAGTCCGTTTAAAGTAGGTTTTATAGCATTTTCCTTGGCTAATTTTTTCATCTTATAATCATGATTAATTAATTAATTAAATCGATACTAATTATTATTTTTATAATCAATATTAAATTAAAAATTAAATTGTTGGCAAGTCGATTAAAGTTGATTAAATATTGAGTGATTAGACTGTAAGACAACTTTTGGGGAACTCAATAAAAATTTTAACAAATAAAAATAATAGGCGATTATTGATGGAGAGATGCCCTTGAATATCGGGCAACTCTAGCCCTGTTTGGCGCGAGGATCAAATCAGGACCAAAGTGATACTAATTTAAAAAATAATAATAATAATAATAAATAAAAATTTTTAATCATTCCACACAAATTCTAATATAAAAAAATATTATTTTACTTCACATACTCAATAATTTTTAATAAAAATATATACTTTATTTTACATTCTAGACCAAAATATTCGAATCGAGCATTTTAGTCTAAGATGTAAAATAAAATTAATTTTTTTATTGAAAGTTATTAAGTATGTGAAGTAAAATAATATTTTTTTATATTAAAATTTGTGTAGAATGATTAAAAAAATTTATTTATGATTATTATTGTTGTTTTTTAAATTAGTATTATTTTGGTCCTGATTTAATTCTCGTGCCAAACAGGGCAAAGGCGGCAATATATGACCCTACCCGTGAACTTGAGCTGAGCCCAATCCTAAATTTCGAGTATGGGTCATAAATTTTGACCTATTTATTAAACAAATTAGATTCGAGTTGAGCATAATTGGATCGGGTAAAATTCGGGTTCGACATTTATCAAGAAGACAGTATAAAATACTTTCAAATATTGAGAGGATTCATATAAGTGTCTCTATAGATACATTGTGATATTAAGGCTAGTAATATTATGTTATATGTTAATTAATTATATCTTTATTTTTTGTTAAATAAGGAGTAATATTATGGATTAACTTTCTTATTGTCAGGTACCGTTTGTAATATTACAAATAGATTTTATCGGCTTTTTGGAGATTTGATCTCCGTTTATAACTTTTGATCAAATTTATATTATTTGATTTCAATTAAATTGAATTTTTTTTATTTAAACTTTTTATTTTAATTTTAATCTTTTAGGTCCTATCTATTTATAAAATTTAATTTAATAAAATTAAAATTAAATTTAAATAAAAATATTTTTTTATTAAAAATTGTGAATGATGTGAAATAAAGTTAGCTATTATGTTGGGATATAAGAAAAATATAATTTAAGTTAGTTATTATTTCAGTAATGTGTGTAGAATATAAAATAAAATTAATTTTTAATATTAAATTTTATGTATTATGTTACTTATTTAAAATTAAATAAAATTAATTTTTAACTGTAAAATAAACAGAAATTTAAAGTTTTAATTGTGAGTTTCTAACTCAAATTATTCAATATTAAAAAGTAGCCTTATTAAATAATTTTAACTTAAAAGTAACTTCATTAATAAAGCAGTTCTGAAAAGTTGATGATTTTAATTCTATTGATGAATCAAATAAATTTGAGTTAAATTTAAAAAATTTAATTCAAAACACAACTCATTTAGGAATATGGATCATATCAAGGGAACAATTTTTTTTTTTTGATAGAAAGGGAATGGAAAAATTAGGTATGAAATAAATTTTCTTTTTAATAACTTTGTCAGTCTATTAAATAATTCAACCAACCAGGCTCATGTTGACCTACTATTTCAACCTCAATTTAGTATGGGGTGGGTTCTATAACTACATTCTGTTTAATTATAAAATTTCAAACGAGTCAAATTTCAATTTATAAATCTTGTGGGCCACACGGGAGCTTTGACAACATCATATGATTGAATATCCAAATTATTGAATCGGTAGTTTGATATCAATATTTTCTTAATTTTGACTCACAATTCAGATCAACTCGAATGAAATTAGAAGGAACGTTCAAAACTGTTCAATCCTTTACATAAATTCATTGCCATCAAGTCGAGTTCAAGTCAGTCGAGTTATATTTTGTTAATTTTGTAATTGTTCTTTGATTTTAACTCAATTTTTAAGTTAAATTAAATATAATTATAGGTCAAATTTAATATAATATTATAAATTTATTTTATATATTAGGAAATTTTTATATTTTTATTTTTTACTTTAATTTTATTTTTTGTGTAATATCATAATCTATTTATATAAATAAAAAGTATATAAATATATTAAAATTTTGAGAGGTGAATAAGTTTTTTTTTTTTTTTTTTTTTTTTTTTTTTTTTTTTTGAGAGGTGAATGAGTTACTTTCGAACTACAACAAAATCGAGAAAGAGTTACACCACCCTACTCCACCAAAGGTCTGCTTTGCGCTGCTCCCTCTGCTATCCCTTCCGCATCACTACCCATCGTCCCCCTTTTTCTCTGTTAATCGATCAGCCAGAAATCTCGCATGTTTGAGCTTCCAATCCGCCATATTTGATCTCCATAGTTCTCATGGAAGATCGCAAGGAGGTATTCTTCCTAAAACCTTTTGTTCTTTCGTTTTGAAAGCATTATTGAACTTAGGTTCTCAGCGATTTCTGGCTCCTCGGCGTTCTTTATGGGTTTGTTTCACTTTTTTAGCACAAGTTGAGTAGTGTAATTCTCAATTTTGGATCTTATCTAGTCTTTCAGCCGGAATGGAAGCAGCTTTGACTGTGTTACAACTACTTAAAATTATCTGTGAATGTCGCAGTATTAGCACATAGTTGTTCAGATTTTCCTTCTCTAGTTGAACTTATCTTTGCCCAAGGGATTCAGCAGAAAAACTTTGCTGGATTTACTGCTATTGCCTTTGGTTTCCGATTGTTAAACAAAATATATGTTCTTTCCTGGTTTAAGAAAGGGTGGGGTGTGATAACCTAAAAAAATGAAACTAGACTTAAATATAAATAATTCGAATCTATTTATAAGGTGAAAAAATTGAGACCAAAATGCAACTTCATCATTTCTTGGATAAGTATGGAATTGGGGTGCTGTTTTCTCTCTCTCAATTGCCTTTGTCTCACTCCGCCTGCCAGGGGCTGACGCCGAGCCAGGAAGAAGAAGAAGAAGAAGAAAGGAAAGGGAAGAAAAAGGAGAGGCTATTTCTCTCTCTCTCTCTCTCTCTCTCTCTCTCTTCTCTTGTCGTTACAGTCATAGCACATGCCTTACTGCTTCACTGTGAATTTAGTGTCATTAAATATTATAAGGCTATATGATTAGAAGTTTGGGCTGTATGGTTGGCCAGGGTAAACTTTTTGAGTTTAAACAGGTTCAGACTGCAGAGTCTGGTTTAGGTTTACACGTATTCAAGCGAAACAACTAATGGTTAAATGTAAAATGGGCATTGATTAAAACTCATTGTAGGAATTCATCTAAAACGTTTCCTAGGGGAGCATTTGGTTTGATGCAATCTAGATGGTAGTGTTATTTCAATGTCATATATTATCATAAATTATTATTTGTTTTGTTCACTATCATTCTATTAAAAGATGACTATATTATTAATCTATTTTTGTTATACCCAAGCTACTCTCCCTGAGGGATCATCCTATTTCACTTCTCTATATTACCGTAATTAGAGTGGCATATAGATGTTATTTATAAAGTGACAATTCTGTCATTTTTTTTTCATTATTTTCTAAATATGTCATGGTGAAACTAAACATATCATAAAAATATGATGAAATTAAACAATTAATTTCTCTAGATAACATGGCATAAAATCCCAATAATTTCGAGCAAAATTTTACCTTAACCAAACCAATCAATCTTTCATATTGTGTTCATTGTTCTTTTTTCTTGTTTGAACTACATCTTGTTTTAGAATGAAGTCCTTCCGTATAATCTGAACGTGTTCGTGAATCAGTTACCTTTAAGCTCAGAATTGTCATTATTTGAATGCTCTTCCAAACTAGGCCAGAGAACTATTGTTCTTTTGTTGAATTTTTGAAATTTATCCACCTTTTTTCTTGTGTTCTCAGATTCCTTCCAAGTTTTTGTCATTGAAATTTTTCCAGTGAAATCTGAATTTTCCTCATTGCTGGATTTCTTCATCGAATGACTACCCAAAATGGCAATTTCTGTTCTACAATTTTCAAGCTTTCATAATGTTTCGAAAAGATTATTTCTTTGTACAAAAATGCGATAGCATTATTTTAGATCGATGACCTGAAATGTCTCCAAATTAATAGCATGATACCTTATTTAGTTTCAATGAATGGGCTTATTCATCTTGTTCCTTTGATTGAGATATATCAGGGCGATGATTTGGTCGGGCAGGGAACTGGGAGGCTTTCAGTGCCAGCATTCGGGGAGTGGGATGGAAAGATAGGTCTTCCGGATTACTCCGTCGATTTTTCTAGGATTCGAGAGCATAGGCGCCAAAGCAAAAGTAGAGTGAGCCTTGGCAACGAAGAGGAGCTCTTATTCAACTCTACCACAAATGTTGACCATATCAGTGTGCCTCTTCAGAGTAGTCGCCCACTTCATCAACTACATGATAGCCCCAAACTGGTTAGTCTCTTCATTGATTTATAACTATACAATTTGAACATAGTTAGATTCTGATCACGCAAGCTCATCAACAATATGAAATTTACTGGCATGGCTGCAATGTGTGTACAACATTTTTCTGAAACGTATGTACATGTTTCCGTTGTCTTTTTAAGCATTGATGTAAATTTAATTATTGATCATTTATTTTGCCACTTGTTAGCGCATGAATCCTTAGCACCCAAAATCTTTGCAGCCTATGGCAGTGGCATTCTGATGCTTCACATCAGTGTTTATGTCGCAATGTCGCATAAATCGTGTAGATATTCTCATGCAAAATATTCTACAGTGGGGCTCTTGAACTTCTCTCTCTCTCTCTCTCTCTCTCTCTCTCTTTATATATATATATATATATATAATGTATACACACACACACACACATATATATATATATATATATTAATTTGTATTAGTCAAACACATGATTTAGCGAAGTCTGAGGATACATGCACTTGCACCTTCTTTTGTGATAAAAAGTAATATAAGCTCAAGATTTTATAGAGGGAGGCTACTTTGCGTGATGTGTAGATTTTCTGTTCTGCACAAAAGTAATGTAGTTATCTCACTCTTTCATGCTACAAGGCAAGTATAAAAATGTGTTTAAGGTTGTGCATTAGCACAGAACGGTGAAGCATAAGATGGCATTGTATGCAAATAAGAAATTTCAATTTTTAGTGCAGCTCTGATCAGCAATCGGACAAAAATACGAAATAACATTTTTTGCACCATGCAGTTCTCTATCTAGGTCTTCAGTATTCGTATAGATAAGGTCATATTTATGTATGAAATGATGAAGTGTGTCAAATTTATAAACTTGGATTTTTTTTTTAATGTAAATCCCACTGCTATGGATAAACATCCACATATTTGATTGAGACATAGAATTGGAGAGAGAGTTTTGTTTTAAATAAGAAATTATGTAAAAAGTAAAATTTGTTTTTTATTTTATCATATAGCTATATGATATGATCATATATCCTTATTAGTTTGCACGGGGCTTCGGCGAGGTATGCAGTTAGATCTTACTACTATACATAATGATGGGATGCATCATATTTACATGAACTTGTCACATGTTTTCATTTTGTATTGCTATATAATTGGATCATATAATAGCCCAATATGCATAAGAAAATGATGGAATCATCAAATGTTATATAAACTTTTCCATTTTTTATTTTGTATGGAAATGATGAATGCTTTTAATATCTCAAAAAGTACTTTAAAAAGATCCAACATATTTTATTTTTTATGGCTACGCATTTGCATTGTTTAGTACTGGAAGCTCATCACAAAAGCAATTTCATATGTCTGTGTAAGCTGATTGTACAGTTCTACAATATGCTGTCACACATGCATCTCAGAGGGCTTAGTATTCCCATAAAATCGCATCATCCCTTGCGTTGCTTGCCATTAGCATTTCCACAGAGACTCCCATGTTAAATGTTGTCTAGGTTTATATGATTATTTGGTACAGCTTAGCCTCTTTTAGAGTAGTTAATCTGTGCTTTGCTCACCCGAGAATCTCTATTATTCTTAAACCCTATAAAGACATTAAACTGCTTTCAGAGCAGCTTTACCTAGAGTATTTAGTCTTTTGCCACAAAAAAAACTGTTGACCGTGCGGGGGAAAAGAAAACTCTACTCTAGTCGCGTAAATAAAGTGCTTCCTTTTCATTCTCGCATGAAAATTTTACTGTGAAAAGTTTTTGATTTCTGTAACTTACTTTGTATAAGGTGTCATTAATTGTTATTCTTTAAGTACATCCTGAGAATTGAGATGCTGCATATGCACAGATAAATATCGCATTGATTTCTTTGTTCTATCTGCCCTTGTTAATGCTTGGGTTGCTTTATTCATCTGAGTAGTTTTATTTAGTTTTTCCTGTTTAGCTTGCAGCTAAAATAACGTTAGCAAAAATACCATTGGAATGATTATGAACTTTTTATCTCAATGATGCCAAACATGAATCTTGGATTTCATTCTACCTGTGTGAATTCATATTCATATCCTTGACTTGAAGTTTTTCCTTATCCTCTTCTCTCTCTCTCTCTTTTTTTTTTTTCAGTCTAGAAAGAAAATCAGGAGGTATTTCAATTGCTATGGCTGTTTGGGGGCAAAAAAAGATTCCACATGCTGCTCCAAGTAGCAGGTGAGGGGTATCTCTTTATTTTAAGAGATTTTTACCCATATGACACAAAAAACTTCAATATTTACTTATTAGACACCCTAAAGTTAAATATTACATGACACACACTTATTTATTTTAATTTTACAACCAACACACCCTAGTTAAAAAATCCTTACATTTTATTTAAGTAAACTATACTTAAGTTATGTTTTAACTTAAATAAAGTTCATACGAATAAAATCTAACTCTCGGTGCACCTTAACTTAAATCTTACATGTTAAAAACTATTTAAATATATTATTTATATAGAATATTTTAAATCTAATCGTTAGATGCTCATCTAAACGATTAGATTTAATTTAAGATACAAAAGGGGTTAGATTTTATTCCTATGAACCTTATTTAAGTTAAAACATAACTTAAGTATGGTTTACTTAAATAAAATGCAAAGATTTTTTAATTAGGGTGTGTTGGTTGTAAAATTAAAATAAATAAGTGTGTGTCATGTAATATTTAACTTTAGGGTGTCTAATAAGTAAATATTGAAGTTTTTTGTGTCATACGGGTAAAAACCCCTTATTTTAATTATCTTTCTTTTTTGTCAGTTTTATCAGAAAACATAATGCTGTGTTCTTATCAATTAGCCAATGATGTTCTTCAGTCAATGTATATCCTAGTTGATGAAGGGAGAGTGGTGAGGAATAAGGAGATAATGAGGAAGTATGTTATTTGAATTGGTGATCTTTGATCACTAGCCATTTTGATGTCATATATGACTTTCATGTAATATTGTTTTGGGTCATTTCATAGCCCTGTTTGGCGCAAGGACCAAAACAGGACCAAAATAGTACTAGTTTAAAAATAACAATAATAATAATAAATAAATTATTTTAATTATTCTACACAAATTTTAATATAAAAAGTAATATTTTACTTCACATACTTAATAATTTTTAATAAAAATATAAACTTTACTTCACATTTTAGATCAAAATACTCGATTTGAATATTTTGGTCTAGAATGTGAAATAAAGTTGATATTTTTATTTTAAATTATTGAATATATAAAGTAAAATAATATTTTTTATATTTATATTTGTGTAAAATGATTTAAAATATTTATTTATTATTATTATTGTTGTTTTTTAAATTAGTACCATTTTGGTCCTGTTTTGGTCCTCGCGCCAAACAGGTTATTTTGTTCTTTCATGCTTTCATGTAATTATTATTAGGTAATACCTTTTGATGTATAAACTTGTGATCTAATCATTTACATACTTAATACATATTAAGATTAGTAGCAATTAAATTTCTCTAGTTTGAACTTAACGTGTAATTAAATTCTTTCAATTTTTAGATTAATTAAATTGATCTTCTAATTTAATATAATGTATAAACAAGTCTATTAATATTTTAAAAAGTCTAATGAATAATATTTTTCTAATTAGCAGAATAGTTTAATTAATTTTAAAATTATATTAATATTTTAAATGAATATAATATTATTTAGTCTAATTTAATAATTTAAAAAATATTTTTATTATTACCAAAAGATTCTGTTGTATATGATCTCAAAATAAAAAAAAGATTAATTTAATTAATTTAAAATTAAAAGAACTCAATTATATACAAGTTTAAATTTAAAGAGCCTAGTTGTATTAAATAACATGGTACATTTATATCTTTTTCATACTTCTAATTTCATCCATATTTGGCTAATATTAAGATTATTTTATCACGTCCAAATACAAAAATAATTAAAAAGATAATGGCATGCAACATAATTAAGTTATTGCTTTAATCACTTCAAAATATATAAAATATAACGAAGATTGGATGAAATTTATTCAAGAATAGATCTTTTATTAAAGTTTTTATGATGTCAATTTGAAGAATGCTTCTCAAATCAAAGTGTTGCCAACTAAATAACATAAAGATGTATAAATTTTTTCATATGATTCAAATCTCAGAATATTTGAATATTATGATAAGAATAATATAAATAAAAATGATGACCACCTATAAAGGTCAAACTTGCAAGAATGAATCGAGGTTTTCAGAATCGGAGCGAAGATCGAACTGGTCAATCGACAGATTCATGGTTTTATCGGTTCAACCGATTGAACCGTGATTCAACCGGATGACTTAATAATTACATCATAATTAAATATAATTTTTTTAAATGTGAGATTAATTTTTAAAATATGATAAAAATATTTTGAAAAAAATAGTACAACTAATTTAAAAAATTTACTACTACAAAAAATGTATAAAAAATTAAAAAATTATAAAACAAAACGAATATAATTACTTTTCTTGTCAATTTATTATTCAAAATACTTTATCTCTTTTATAACAATTTGAAATAAATTCATAATAAAAAAAATAAATTAGCTAAACATTCATTATATAAAATAATTATTATTCAAAATATAACATCAATATTAAAATATTAATGCCCAAATATTAATGTATAAAAATAAAATAAGAAGCTCAAATAATAATTCCAGTTTGTCCGGTTTGGCAATTGGACTGATCTTTACCGGTTCAATTCGATTTTTACTTAATTTCGGGTCTAATATTGAACCAGACCGGACCTTGGGCCGGTTCCCGGTTGAACCGGTCAAACCGGGCGGTCTGGTCCGATTCTGAAAACCTTGGAATGAACGAGCGTAAATGGAAATCACTGCAACAATAAGAACAATTTATGCAACAAATCAAAGATCAGTTACCATATCAATTATAGAGGATTGCAACCACTAAAGATCAGTTTATTTGTAAAATTAAATTTAATAAGATTAAAATTAAATTTAACTAAAAATATTTTTTATTAAAAATTATGAATAATGTAAAATAAAATTAATTATTATGTTGAAATATATGAAGTATATAATATAAGTTAATTATTATTTTGATAATGTGTGTAGGATATGAAATAAAATTATTTTTTAATATTAAATTTTATGTGTGATGTATTATACTTGGTTAAAATTAAATTAAATTAATTTTAAACTATCAAACAAACAGAGACTAAATAGTCAACAAATTAAAGCAAAAAAAGTTAGCAAACAATTAAATCATGTGTGCTCTTCCATGTCTAAGCTCTTACATGGCATCCCCAGATGAGAAATTATTAGGTTTAAACAACATAATATATCAATTATTTGGAGACATTCATAGCTAATGATAAAACCAATGACAAAGTGAAGCAAAAAATAGTTTTGCTACATATTAGCTTCCTTTTATTACCTATAATTTTTTTTTACTACATATAAATATTTTTTTGCTAGGTAGAATTATTTTCTTCACATATCTTCTCATATGGAGCATATTTCAATTAATATGTAACATATTTCAACTTATATATAACATAACAAATTCTAGACCACTAGGATATATTACCTTTCACAGAGAGATGAAAAAATCTCTACATATAAGCAATAAAAATAAAACATATGAGCTGAAATATGTTACATATGAATTAAAATATACTATAAATAGTGAAAAATATTTATATGTTGCAAAAAAAACTATACATAATACCACTTGCTATTAACGTCATTTTTTATTTTGCTCGACTACCAGGTCCCACATATATTAGGGAACCTCAAGCATCACAAGCATCACAAGCATTAAGTTACCCAAACCAAGACAGCCATGTATTTGGTCAGATGTCATTATGATGTTATGTCATGTAAAGATAAATTAATTATTTAGTTTCATGATATGTTTTTAGATAATATTAAAAAATTATAAAATTGTCACTAAAAATAATATCTAGTTGTTATACAAAATTGAATAATATCTAGATAATAATAGAAGTGATGTAGGATGATTTTTCAAGAAAAAAGGAGTTTGGAGATAACAAAAATGAATTAATAGCATTATTATTTTTTTAAAAGAACACCACCAACCTAAACAAACAATAATTTATAGAAAACATTGGCATTTACATAATACTAACATCTAAATAACATTGAATCAAACATCCTTCGTAATCAAATCATCTAAAATGCCCATCTCTTAAATAATCCTTTAAAAATGCACACTCACCCTTTTTCCTTATAATCAATCATTTCCAATATGATCAATCATCCATTTAAGTATCTACATCTCAATTGTATTAATCTAAGTGACAAAATATTAGTAAGATAAAAAAGAGTTGTCTATCCAAAACTTTAAGCAACATGTTGCACCATAGAAACCAAATAAAATGTCTACGAAGGAAACAATAAAAATCACCAGGAGGAAGTATATATACAATATAAGTTATACATTTGTGCTAGGAGCTTACCCTATGCAACAATCCTCCTTATGGTCCTCGCAACCATCCTTGAAATCAACATACTGGCTAAATTGACAGGCAGGCGAATCAAAACCTGTTGGGACTCCAATGGAAGCTGCAATATTTAAATACCATAACCCCTATTAACTGACAAATATAAACATATAGAATGCAAGATTCACTCCTTATTGTTCAACCTTTGCTTAACTAATTCATGCCATTAACGAGGAAGCTCGAGGGCTAATTTATTTATGTAAATGATATACCTTAAGAGGAGTTTTGGTTTAATGTTATCTTGATATTATGTCAAGTCATCTAGAAAAATAATTGGTTGATTTGATGGCATGTATAGATAGTCATATAAAGAATTATGAAACTACCACTCAAAAAATGACATAAATGTCAGGACATCTACATAGCATAACATAAATAACATTATATCTTGGTATTTCGTGATATATTTAACATGAACATATGAAATTTTACACCAAATATGTTACGCGCAAGATCATGCAAAATACTGAATAGGGAGCGTTGTAATTTTGGGCAATGAGTTGGAGCCATCAAGGAAAAGTTTGATTATATTGAAAAAAGTAAGGTAATGCATAGGACGCCAAGAGTAAATTTGAAAACGATCTCTAATTACCTCAGGAATGAGGGAAAGCATAGGCGTGAAATTTTGCACAGATGTCATTTGGTTAAGAATAAGAGAGACTTCTTCCCTGTAGACCTTCTCATGTTGAGCAACAGTAAGCTTCAACTCCTGAAATGCCATTGGTATAACATAACTACCAAGGAATCTACCTCAGCACTACATCAATAACTATCTAAAAGTTCTGAAAAACAGCACCCTATTCCTAAGATGCTAATTATATCAACTTCAATCAGTTATGGTCATAAAAAATTCTGGTCACTAGCTCTGTATTAAATTTATTAGTTCTTCAAATGAGCATAAATGAAGATGCACCATGCAAGCAAGTTGCTGGAATGATGGGTATGAGCTTGTTCTGGTAGTATATTTATCAGATATCTGAAGCATCGATCTTCTTTTCAGAAAATAATAATTATCAAAGCAGCAGAGAACAGCATTCAAGTATTTGGAACATACCAAGAAACCTTTTATCATGACCATTCTCTCAAGGCCACATTTATAAGAGCACTCTTGTTTACAAACCATAAAGTGCAAATCTGTACCTTGATTGATACTATTCTTCATTATGATATGAATGTGTACTAATTTTATAGTTCAAAAGCAAAGAAGTGCAAAACTCTTGATTCATATCTGCATTCCACGGTCAATACTTTGAGCTAAAATTCTGAAAAAACAAAAAGAAAAAAATTTACTTTATGAGTTTCTAGAGTTTACATGGTCCACAATATCATTGATCGTTAATCAATTGTTGCAATATTATATGACATCAGATAATAATACGTCAAACACTATAAGAGGAGATTTCGCTTACTGTACTGGGAGACTCTTGCTTCTGAAGCCTGGACAAAAGTAGGAGGAGGCGATGCAAGGTTCTCAAATTCATAAGATCTTCATCAGCCACTGACACGGAGGAAAGTTGAATTGCAAACGGCAATCTCAAAGCAGAGTCTGATGCAATATAATCCAAGATAGCCAACCCTAGCGCATCAAGTCCCTGTATTTTTGGTCAAAGAAGCAATATCATGCCATCAACAGAGATCTTTAGACCATCACTCAATGTACTGAAGATTTTATTTATAAACAGTTGTTATCAAGTAATTGTTTTTTGACCTGTGCAATAAAGCCCAAAGCTCAAAATTGCCAGGGGAAATAAATAAGAGATCCGTGACCAAAAAAACCACCAAAAATAAAAACTTAAAAACACAACTAAAGATAATTTGCAATGAGGTATTTTGTAAAATATTCAATACAAAATATATATATATATATATAAAAGATAAATAACGAATATGATCCATCAAAATGCAAATGACTAGTAAAAAATACCGACACATAAAAACTTGTGTAAAAAATAAAAAAATTAATAATAATAATAACTAATTTAATTCCCTATGCCCAAACATACAGGAAAATAATATAGAAAATAAGCTACTCTAAGATTACAAAACTATTCATGGGTCATATAACCTACAAGCTTAAGCTTTGAGATTAGTTGATTCCACAAATTTAATATTAAAACTAGAGGTCCCAAGTTTTAGTCATAGTGCCCTAGAATATTTATAGCATAATGTTAAACAAAAATAACAAAAACTATGATGAATTAATTCAATGTTGAAAAGCCAAATAAACTCAGGATATAAATAGTTCTTGGGTCATAAACTACAGGTTTAAGCTTTTAGACATGAAAAAAACTAAAAGAATGAAAATGTAGCACGCAGAAAATGATATGAAACAAACACAAGCAGCAGCGAAAAAAAGGCTAAACAAAAAGGGAAATTAAAAAAATAAAAGATGATATAAATGAATCATGAGAGATCAATACCGCTTATCATAAATCTGATGCTTACATCTGAAGTTGCATAGGATAGAAATGAGTGCCAATAAAAAATCTAAACTATTCCCAAATAGTTGATATAAAGCTACTGATGATGGCATCATTAATATCACATCAAATTAAACACAAAAACAAATAAATAAAAGAAAACAAAGGTACTAAGACTATTGGTGCTCAATTAAAGCTCCTATCACTCGACTAGAACAACACTTCTTTTAATAATAAATTTCCTTCAGAAAAATAACGTGCTTAGTTGCTGCCTCACTAACTGACTGCTTAAAGCAAGAAGAACATAGCGCCACACCCAAACAAGTATGGAAGAGAAGAAAATTCACAATAAAAACTTGCCTAACCATATCAAGCAAAAATGATGAGACATATTTAATCTTTGAGTTTTTAGAAAGATTTTACATTTGGAAACTTAGTAATCATTCCAGCTCTTATTAGGTCAAATGATCTGTTGACCCAAAATAGCAAGCTAATATAGACATCAAAAGCAACTTGTACTTGGTTGGTTAGCTGGATATCATGCTTCAAGCCTTTATGCGAGTAAGGCCAAAGTCTAATAGAGAAGACCACATCTGATAGGACAACTCATGATGGAAGCATCCATAAAAACACTACGTAAAAATCTGACGCTCAGATGGCAGGTTTAATTGTTAAATGTTTGAAATAATCATAACTCGAGCTGCAACAGAAGTGAAATTAAAGTGCAACATGGACTCATCAAGCAATCTTAATAACTGAAAATAAAAAACCATTATTTTAAAAAACCCTTCACTAACATATAGAGCGTAAGGGCAAGATAATATAGAGAGAGAGAGAGAGAGAACAAAATAATCAAAATAGTCTAGCTTAAGTAGAAAACTACACTTCTAATACTTCTCCTCAAGTTGAAGTGTAAATATCTCCGAATAGTTACAAACAGTAATAAAGTGTGAAGGACCCAAGGGTTTATGTGAGGTTATCACCAAGCTGCTCCCTAGAATTAACATGAGAGTAATGTAAGTACATCTCTAATAAAAAAGCAATCAACCTCAATATGTTTAGTTCTTTGTGAAATGTAAGACTGTTGACAATATAGATAGCTGTCTTGTTATTACAATATAAGATCATTGGCTTGAAAACCAATATCTCCCAACAAAATTTTTAACCCACATCATCCCATGTGAGAAATGAGTTATAGCTTTATACTCAACCTCACCACAAGATCTGGTAGCACCATTTTGTTTCTTGCTTTTTCAAGCTATTAAGATTTCTAACCACCGCAAACTCAATATAACCAACATCAAAATATACTTCCACATCAAAATTGTAGTATTTCTATACAATAGCCATTTGCTTGCAAATTGCTTGATATATCTTAAAATGCAAATAACAACTCAATGTGTTGTACTGTTGTTTAGGATTTTCATAAACTAGCTAATAACCACAACAACAAAACAGACATCAGGATCAAGTCTAGTGGTAGTTAAGTTAATTAATTTACCAACTAGTCTCCCGTCCATCACCAAGGTAGTAGTTTCCCTAGAGAATCAACATGCTTACAACTAAGAAGCCCAATCTTTTCAAGCAAATCAATGGCGTATTTATCTTTGAGAAAAAGCAACATTCCATTTACTATAATCCGTACTTAGAATGCCCTAGATACTTCTGGGCCGAGTTATCTTTTATTGTTCTATTACCTATGTTAGAATTTGAAAGTGAGATAATCAAGCTCATAGGATCACCTAACACATATCCTAACCACAACTAATACATATTTATATATAAATAATAAAAAATTACAATAAATGATTGAATTTAATATTTAAATTTTAAGAAATAAAGATTGAGCCAAGATGATCCGATCCGATCATGGCTTGTAGCTTAGCTCAATAAACTCAAGCCGAGCTCAACTTGAGCTAAATATAATTCGAACATCGGGCGACTATCGATCTTCGAGCCAAACTCTTACCCCTAGATCTATATCATCAATAAAGGAATCAGTAGTGTTGTTCCTATTTTTTGTTACTACTATCTTCTGCCTCACATTTGCCACAACTCCTTTTTGATTCACGCGAAAGATCCTCACCCCGCTCCGCTCCGCCGTGCCGCAGCATCTGCTACGCTCGCTCGCCAACACCTTCGCCCCAAGTAGCCCGCCGGACACCGGCGGATGCCGGCAACCTCGCCGCCGCCGCTCCAACCACTCCACTCCACCGCCGGCATCATCCCTCGCTCGATCGCCAACCTCGCCTCATAAGCCGTGCCGAGATCCGCGCTTGCTCAGCTCGCCCACCTCCGCCTTCACCTTCAGCGGACCAACCGATCACCGGCGTGCGCCGGCGACCTCGCTGCCACCCCTCTCGACCGCCCGTGCTCTAACGACCCGTAGCTCCCATTCGTCCCAGCTTGACTCTGCCTACACCCGACGGCTCAGTATCATGTCCGTCCCCTGCCACCTCCTCGCTCGCTCTCGGATGCAGTCCTTCGTCGAACCTCACTGTACTACCGACATGCCAGACGATCCGCGGGTTGTTGCAATTCAGCCTTGAGGCCCCAATTCTCTTCTCGAAGGTAAGCCAGAACATCAACTGAATAATTCGAAAATCCTATGAGATCTTATGGTGGTATTTGTTATTGGGATTGCTTGATTTGCTCGCTTGTGTGATCGGACTCATTATTGTGTGAATAAATTATTGTTGGGTAAATTTTTATTGTGAGAATCCCATCTGCTGCGAACCTTGTCTCTGATCTGTTGAGATGATGTTACCTTAAATCATTTGGTAAATCGATTAGATATTACTTTAACTTGTTTCTAAATATTTAAAATCAACTTACTTCTCGAACCAAAAGCTTCTTAATTATTACTTGATTATCATTAGCAATATTCCTAAATAATTTTATGTTCATATGCTGAAGTTATTACTGATCTCACTTTAGGGGTACATTTTGCATATTGTTCCGCATTACATAGTGAATAGACGGTGAGAAAGAGAACAAGAAAAACTAGTCCAAAATATATAGAAAACTACTCTTCCAACAGTCTCCTTGGGTGACAATTTTTTAACACATAATTCCAAGAATAGTGCACCAACAAGGTTAATTAGGCATACGAACCTTGGCAACTTCTTGGAGAAGTATTTCCCTTACAAATGCACCCTGAAACAAAAAACCTTAAGCAAAGTTTCAAAGCATAAAAACAGGGTCTAGAGAGAGGAATTGTAAAGGCCAATGTCACCTTTTCAGTCAAGGTAAAAGAAATCACTTGCTTTGTTGCTACAGTGGAGTCTGTATTTCCTACTCGACTCCTAACTAAAGACTCTTCTGTTTTTGCTCGAAGTGACTGTCAAGAAAATGCAAGAAGTTAGACAGTGTAATACAAAAGCTAATTGCATGGTAAGTAGGACAATATACAGCTAATAAACCAGAGGAATTCTACAATAACAGCACTAGATCTAGTAAAAGGGCAAACATTTCACATTTTAAAAAATTTGATGTGCTTTTTTTAGTAATAATTTGCCTCCAACATGTTTTAATAGCATGCAATCAGTCATCTTACAATCACAACAGCCACAGCTTGAGCCAAATTAACTCTCGAAACATTGTGAAAACAGACATTGAAACGATGTTTGCTTGCAAGCCAATATGCCCTTAGAGCGCAACGCAAAACAAAGTTTGAAAAACCAACTATGGGCCAGCTTTACTATATTCTTATGACTCTCGTTGAAAAATCTATTAAATTGAAATGTCATATCTGCAGAAGTAGTTACTATCAGTTCCTAAGAGCACCCTGATATACAAAAAATCCTCCACATTTGTTAGGTAACATTTTATTGGTTGCGCTGATATTCTTAATACTTCAAATAGAACATAAATGAAATCAAAGAAATATAAATTGATCTTTGTAACATAAAAAAGATCTTTGTAACAACAAGAAAGTTGATCACATTTTACCTAAGTTTGAGGTTGGTTGCAAATTTTACAATTTCCTTCATTGCAGATGCTACAATAAAAGCTCATCAAATGTAATGCAAGAACTGCCTGAAGGAGTCCACAGAATAAGCATGTGTTTGAAAAAGTAAATTTATTACTGTTAGGCAGCAATTTTTGAGGTTTCCCTGCATCATAGTGCATTTTGGACCTCAGTAATATTATTTTTAGTATCCTCCACCAAAGATTCAGTAAAAGCTTATGCCTGGAGAGGAATTTGATCTCATACCTTACCATTTCAAGCTTGGTTATAGATTTTACGATCTCTTATATGGAAAGATAGAAGATCCTGAGAAAATCCTAAGGATCTTCCACAATCTGGAGATCAGTTTCCAACCCTAGAGATGATGGGGAAGATGTCAGGGACATTTGACAAATTGGAGGAACTCGGGGAACCGGAAGCACGAGAGGACAAGAAGAAATGTTGTCGCAAATAAGACAAGTAATCGAGGCTGGGCTCCAAGGGGGTAACACCTTGAAGAGGTAGATCTTGTGAAGACTTGGAGATGATCGGAACGACCCAAGAAGAGGTGGACAAAGCCCCGAAGACTACTAAGAAGGACGAGTCAAAAGGATGAACACCCCTAAGGTGACCTAAAGAAAGCACTAGAAGAGAAGGTTCGATCGAGGATCTTCAAGACATGAACAATGCTAGAACTCCATCCTTGTTCATGTAATTCCCCAAACTCGCTACCACAAGTGAATGCTAGGAGTACTACAGCTGGTGATGGCCAAGAAGTATGTGGGATTTGAATAACCATCCAAATAAGAACCTACGTGCAGTGTTGTAACTCCACTAAAGATTTAATTCTCCTAGAGATTTAAAAATGACCTAGAAGAAAAGAGGAGAGAAGATTTAAGGGTTAAAGGAAATGAATGGGAAATTCAGCCATTATAACCAATGGTTTTCAAATTTTAATTCCATTACCTAGTAAAAATGCAACATGCAAGAAAACACTATCATGCTTATGGAGGTGAATAATCAACACAAGGTTCATGCTCTCATTGGCAGAGATCAAGATATACTTAGTATAAATCATACCAAACATAAACCTTAACCAAACACATAAGGAACAAGGATTCTACGTGGGAATTTTATCATGCTACACCAACCAACAGAAATTCTTGCAACTTAAAGAATATGAACTCATAAACCCCAACAAGCACCAATTCAACACCTAAGAGATAGACACACAACACCAACAATATATGGGTTATTCAAGAGAATATCAAGATCTACAACAAATATATCAAATAAGGAGACATTATGGGAAAATAACCCTAAGAGGGAAGGACCTACAGGTGAAGTGCCTCCAACCATAGTTTGAAAGGAAAGAAAACAACATCTCTACTTCCTCAGGGCTTTGGCCACCTTTCCGCTTTGGAATTTGCTTGGAACCCACCATGTGCCTCACCTAGAAGTAATCTTCGATGCTGAGGAAATTCTCAAACTTTGCAGGCCTCTTCTCATCCCTTTGGGCGCGTTTGAATGTTACATAACTACTGGAGAAAGAAGTGTGGTGAACGAGATGTAACCGGTGGGAATGCAACAAATCACACTATTTGATCTGGGGATGGACGATCTAATCAGCCTGGAACTACCTAAAATGACATGGTCGAATAGTACGATTTATGCATATGCATATAATTATGTATATACATATATGCATTAATATATATACATATACATAATTACATAATTATATAACTATGTACATAAATAATATACATAATCATATAATTATATATAATTATGCATGTTTTATGTGTGTGTGTATATATATATATCTATATTTGTATGCATAAATATATACATATATATGCATTAATACATGTGCACATAAATAAATACATATGTATATACATAAACATATATGTATTTATGTGATATATGTAAGTTTAGCTACACAAAATAGCTAATTCATATAAGAATACATATATTTGTACATATGTTTACTGTTGTCCAATCCCTAGGATGAGACGCCCGATCCTTCGTCCGATCCTACTGTATTCTGCACCTTTTCACATACACTTGTATATATATATACACACTCTCATGATAAATAAGCAACCCTCCTATACACGATAATACTTCATTAGCAACAACTCAACATCAATATAGATATCAACTAATACAAATAACCTTAATAAAAATAATTAATACAAATAAGCATGATGCTACTACAACAAAGTAATAAATATAATTAGTAAAGTTGTGCTCGTGAACGAAGGCAGTAATAATGGCAGAGATGTGGGTCAAGCTAGGACACATCAACTTTATTTACATGAAGAGTTCACTCAGTTGAATAGTCGAAACAAGCTCTATAAGGATCCCAGGAAAACTGCTAAAAATCCTGCAACAAGATTGATTGGTTGAGCATGTGCCAACTCCGTGTTGCCACTATGACATGATGCAGGTACCTAAGGAATTGTGTATTATAGGGCTAAAAGAGTAATCCAGCTTCAACTAACCCTAGTATCCGCTCTTTGTATCTTCTTCGGCTTATAAAAAGGGCATTTGTACAATTGTAAAGAGGTTGAACCTTTAAGCATCCTTGAGGGATAAGGCCCATCAGAGAATGAATAAATGAAATAGTTAAGGGAACCACAATCTCAGCTCTTTAGCTTTCTCTTCTATTTCTCCTTCATTCTTCTCTAGTCCATCTATTAGCTTCCACAAGTGCTTCTAACAAAATTGCACAAAACATTTGTCTTCATGCACCACAAGGAACCCTTGATTAGCAAAAAGCATACTGAGGGAGCCTTTAGTGGGATACAGATCTTTCCATCAATTAAATGATACAATCTCATCTCGACTATTGAAAAAAGAATATGTACAAAATGTAATTTTGAATGGTGCCTTATTACTTCATTTCCAGGGTTCAACATCCTCTGATAAAGCTTATTATATGAAATGCAAGAATTGACCTAATCACAAGGGAGCCCACAGGATAAGCTTATGTTTAGAGAAGTAAATTTATAACTGTTAGGCTACAAATTTATGAGGGTGCCCTAAAGCATTACGCAATTTGAACATCATTAATATGATTTTTAATAGTCACCCTAGTGCCTTGTTAAAAGCTAAATAAACAAGTTGAACTTTTGGCAATAGCATCATCTAAGAAAATGACAATTAATGCCTGTCTAGCATCCTCCATCAAACATTTAAAAGTGAGGAATTGTACATCATGGCTAAAGTTCGACTCGGGTCACCCCTCTTATTCCCGCTAGGTTCCCCCACCCCCAGAGGTTAGATTAAGGTGAACTTCGATGGCTCAATGAGAGTGAATGGTGCTGCGGGATCTGGAGTTGTATCCAGAAACACTATGGCAACCTCCTCGTAGTGTTCACCAAAGCAGCCTCAGTAACTGAGATTAGAGGAGGGTAGGAGGCGACTAGGCTTGTTAAAGGATATGCTGATACTGCAAAAAGCATATGGCTGACGGGAGATTCTTTCACATTGATTGCTGACATTCTACAGGCTGCTAGAGGTGACACGACTCAATGAGAGTTTTTGGACATCTTTGATTTTTTTGTCTTCAAGACTTACAAAGTCCACATGTTTATAGATCCGCCAATAGGGTGGTGAATATTTACATATTTTGCTATTATTATTGATGTAGTGTGGAAAGGGGTAAAGAAGCTAGTCTATCATAGTAGAACTCAAGTCAGTAGGATTAGATTAGGAACTTGGAATATAGGCAGCCTGACGGGCAAGCTAATGGAGTTAGTCAGTTACCAAATTACTTATCTAAGTTTAAGTAACTAAGATCACTCCTTATAGTTTTTTCTGCCTTTTGTCTTCTTTGTCTC
This sequence comes from Apostasia shenzhenica, assembly GCA_002786265.1. Taxonomy (NCBI): domain Eukaryota; kingdom Viridiplantae; phylum Streptophyta; class Magnoliopsida; order Asparagales; family Orchidaceae; genus Apostasia; species Apostasia shenzhenica. The sequence continues at coordinate 2,229,703 of KZ451885.1, read as the reverse complement.
CCTCTTCCTCTTTGTACATGGGCAAAACCAGTAACTCAATTTTTTCTAACTGGAGCTTCAATTGGCCTGCGATTTAGAGTTCCAAACCATCGAAGCCGTTTGACTTTTCTCTAAGTTTATCCTCAATTAGTGCACACCGAACTTTCTTTCGGATATACTCATTTCTCATTTCTTCCTTGTCGTGTATATCCACAACATCCACCTTAACGTCCTCATTTCTGCAATATTTTATTTTATTTGTATGTTTCTTCTTTGCAGGCCAGCATTCAGCACCATATATCATCGCTTGGTCTTACTACAGTTTTATAAAAATTTACCCTTAATTTTGGGGATGGGATTTTTTCTATCGCATAACACTCCAGAAGCATTCTCCCATTTTACCCAGCCTGCTTGAATCCTGTCTAATAACGTCATTATCTATTTCGCATCATTTGTATAATTGATCCAAGGTATCTAAAGCGCTCACCTTCTTGACAATTGATCACCAATTGTCAGATCCTCCAATATAAGTATTTTTTTCTTGACTAAATATGACACTCCATATATTCAGTTTTTGATCTACTGAGATGCAAACCTTTAGATTCTAGAGCATTCCTCCAAAGCTCTAGTTTCGCTTTAGTCTCTTCTTAGTTTCTCATAAGGACAATATCATCTGCGAAAGAGCATACACCAAGGCACTTCATCTTGGATATGTCCGGTCATGACTTTCCATATCAAGCAAAAAGATACGGACTTAAAGCCGAGCCTTGGTGTATTATCCAACTGTAATAGGAAAATCCTTAGTCAAACCTCTTTGTGATCCGAACAGAGGTACAACTCCTTCAATCCATATCTTTAATAACTTGAATT
>KZ451885.1:2195486-2228816 GCA_002786265.1 Apostasia shenzhenica | reverse complement strand
TTCCTTCTGCTCCTTAAATTTCTCCCGATTAAAACTTCTTAATAAATGAATGGGCTTCTATTAGTAGATCTACCTGGCAAAAAACCAAACTGATTCTCTGATACCTTAGTAATATGGCGTAACCTTTGTTCGATCACCCTCTCCCAAAGTTTTAAAGTATGACTCATTAATTTAATTCCTCTATAATTGGCACAATTTTGTACATCGCCTTGTTCTTTTATAAATAGGTACTAATATACTCTTTCTCCATTCATTTGGCATCCTTTAGTCTTCAAAAATCATAATTAAACAAAATCTAGTAAGCCAAGAAAACTCCTTCATCTCCGTAAGCACTTGCCAAACATCAATGGATTTATCTGGTCTTACTGCTTTTTTAATGCTTCATCTTCTTTAAAGCTTTCCAGACTTCAGCTTTACTAATACGTCGGATGTAAGCAGTAATTTTTTACTTTCTTTTAGGGGCTGAATTCTTGGTAAAATCAATTGAATTTTCACAATCTTCATTGAAAAGCTGTTGAAAGTAACTCACTCCATCTATTTTTGATATCTTCTTTCATAAAAAGTACTCTTGATTTTCAATCTTTATAACATTTTTACTTCAATTAAAATCTTTAGTTTTTCTATCTCTTGCCTTGGCAATCCTATATAATTGTCTTTCTCCTTCTTTAGTGTCTAGCTTTCTTATATAAATCCTCAAAAGCCATATTTTTTCTGCATTGCCTATTGCTTTCTTAAACTCTCGCGAGCCAATTTATATTTTCCCATTATCATTTATTTGTTTTTAAACCAATCTCTATATAACAAATCTTCTTTCCCTCTTAATTTTTTCTTGTACATCATTTTCTCCACCCCACAAGTATCGTTTATTATTGGAGAATCACTCCTTTGGATTCCCACACATCCTTTGCCACCTTAACGGATTTACAGTTTAGCAACTGTCAACCACATAAAGATCAAGTTCCCCGTTAATATTCCATTGCCCCAAAGTTCTAGAAACTTTCTTCTTAAAATATAACTTGTTTCTCATTCTTTTGAATTCCACCATCGAGTCCGGAGGATAGGATTTTGGACTTATTATTTCTTCTCAAATACTTTATCTCGGAATCTTAAAAAAACATTAATCATGTTGGGTGAGTCAAACCATTCACTTGGAAGACTTTACAATTTTTACAATCCTATATAAGAAAATAATCAATCATGAGTATTCTGGAAGTTCCATTTTGTACGTGAAAAAACATGCTCATCTCTTCTTCTGAAAAAGTATTAGCAATTACAAGATCATATGCTGAAAAAACTCTCTAAAATAGTTTTACCCTCCTCATTTATCTCTCCAAAACCATATCCACCAGATATTATAAATTCGCTCAGCAAACACGTCCAACATGGTCCATTTAAATCTTCTCCAATAAATAATCTTTCCTCTGAGGTATCTCTTGTATTAAACTCTTCTAAATCATTCCAAAATTTTTCCTTTGTGCTCGCATCTAAGCAACTGGGGAGCATACACACTTACAATATTAAAAATACATTCCAATTGGATTATAATTTTTTAAAGCCATTATTCTATCACAATTCTCTTCTTAACTTCACTACATGAAATCCTTCAAGCTCTATCCAGGAATATATACCTACTCCATTCTTAATTTTTATTCTTACCAGATACCAAAGTTTAAAACCTAGGCCATCAATTTCCTTAGCTTTCTCTCTCCAACCCATTTTGTTTCCTGCAGGCTCAAAAAATATTTAATCTTTTCTATGGAATCATAATATCCACCAACTGGTAACTGATAGAGCGCAATGGAAACAAAGGATTCATGTAGCCGACCCCACCTAGTGGGATTAAGGCTTGGTTGTTGTTGTTGTTGTTGTAGTGTGGAAAGGGGTCTATCTCTCCCACAAGATTTTTACCCGATCCTTAGAAAGGATTTAGAGACCCCTTGGATGTGATGTATTTTTGTCCTTTTTGAGTAATATATATAAGCTAAGGCCGAATTTCATGATAAAGTTCAACTAGATCTCTTAGTTTTTTCCATCGATTAAGTCCTTCACTTTCCTGAAATTCATAATTCTCTTAATTTCCAGTAAGTTTAATATATATTGTTTAGGAGTGTTTATTTATCAAGTTAAAATTACCCTTGTTAACTTTTACCTGGCATATCACATTATACATAATTTCAATATTAAAATTTAATTATATTTCACATTATACACATATTTCAAAATAAAAAATTAACTTTATTTCAAATCTTATACATATACTAAAATAATAACTAATTTATATCACATCTCTTATACATTTCAACATAATAACTAATTTTATTTCTCATTATACACAACTCTCGATAAAAAAACTTCATCCAAATTTAATTTTAAAACCTTATTAAAATTTACCTTTGCAAACACACCTATTGAAATGGGTAAGATTTCCCTCTTTGAAAGTTTCCTCTTTCAAGACTCACTTTTCTAGCATATGAGGTCAAACACCTCACGCTTTTGATATTCAAACATTTATCAAGAAGTGGAGTAGGCATGCATTCACATTTTTTTAAATTTAAATCTCCTGTGTTATCTTGCAGATCAATGGTACCAAGTATACTGATCTATTTTTTACAAAAAAGTTTAAAATGTAGATTGCAAAGAAGAGAATGCTATCTGTAGCTACAACATTAGTACAAATTTCCAGGAGGCGGTATTATAATGTGCTCATACAGTTATACTAACAAAAAGGAAAGAATGACAAGTAGGAAACCTCAGCCAACAGGGACTCCAGACGATCAACCCTGAAAACACCTTCCTGATGTGAAATGTGAACAAGAAATTGCAGCGTTAAACTAGGATCATAATAATACAAATCACAGAAGCATATGACTTGCAAAGAAATGGAGCTAGTACATTGAAAGAAAGGGCTAATAGAATACCTCATAAAGGAGATTTTTCAAGGTGGACTGGAGTTGGGGAGAACTGTCTGTCAAAACTTTTCTTGCTATCCACGGATAGGAGCTACTCAAGACTTTGTAATTTGGATCAAAACCAATAGCAATGCCCTCAAGAACTGCGAGGCTGGAAATAACTAAGATCAGATACTCATTATTCAAGTACACAAATAATTGTAGTAGCAACAAGAATGGTATGATTTCCATGATTATAAGAGAAGGAGCACATAAAGATCAAAAGAACGGTATAAACATCAACATTAGTATATAGGAACAAATATCTTTTAATTACAATTTTATATTTTACCTTCTAATCACAAGAGAGAAGTATGATGGAATCCGAAATTTGAACTTGTACCTGAAGATAAGTTCTGTAATTTTAGCAGTTATATCATAAAACAAAAGGTTTAACAAAAGCAATCATAGAACTATAGATAATCAACACATATATCTTGTACAGCAGGCATGCAGAATGTAAGATTGTTAACTGATTACCATCACTACCCACAACAAATTCATACGAAACATATTCTTCAAAGTGAAATTTCAATCTTTTTTAAGCGCCAGAATGCTGTAATCTAAATATGCTATTGGATAGACATCAAATTCAGCAAGCATAAGATTCCAACCACCCACATGTTAATTCAGATTTCAAGTTGATATTTCCATTGTTCAAATTTTGGCTCTGCGAGTCCTTTGAAAAGATGGTCTAATAAATTGAACATAAGATGGCATACATGGTGCGCCCCAGGTTTCCAGACAAATCTCCAAAACTTATGTTACGGACTCCTTTGTTGACAGCATTTTGGAATACATCTGCACCACATGTTAAAATTATATATAAAAATCTAAGTGGAATTCAAACATAATCATTCTCTAAAAATAATGCCAGGAACATGAATTATATAGGAAATCTGATGATATGAAACCAAAGGGAATGCACAAGACAAGGACCTGTTAATGCCTTTGTGACTTCATCTTTCTGTGCAGTTGGAGGAAGAAGTCTGCGTCATAATTGTGACATGAAATTCATGAAAGTTCAAGCCATGGATGAGACCACAAGCAAGACACAAACTAAAAATTCTATCAAGTTGCTGAATGATTTAATAAATAACAGCATCTGATCAAGGGAAACAGTCATGAATAGGTCGTGGTAAAAATATTCAACCCATGCTTACAAGTTACAGTCACTTGGGCAATATCAAAGGCTGTCTATATGAAAGATCTAGTATAAATCATATCCTATTAATGATTTCATTCAATTACAGCCTGTCCTTAATTTATGTACTACAGAGCACTATAAACTAGAAGAATCCTTCAGGAAGTTGGTTATCTTATTCATCACAAAAGATTTTATAACTATGTGTTCATAGTCTCCCACCTCACACCACCTAACACCATTAGTGCTAAGTAGTGTTTAATTAAGAAAGGTTCAAAATTTCTAATTTATAATACACGACATTCCCAAACAATCCTCACCTAATTCTCAGAAAGTATAAATTCAGCATCCCATTTGCATTTAATGTTTAATCTCTTTAAACCAACTCAAAGTTTAAAGTTTCCACTCAAAACACTTGCTGTACCCTAGTAAACTCTTATAAAACATGATTAATTAATCAACAAATAAAAATAATTACCATAACCATTCCCCCATTGAACCTTAAAATGAAACCTATCTACAGATGGTAGACCTTTAATTAAATTTAATTACTCCAACACACCCAAATGCCGTTATTAATCCTTTAAATCCCATCTAAAACCCTAATCATCGCTGTAAATCGTGGGCAAGCAATCACCAAAATGACCGGTACACACGTTAGCATGCTTGTACCAGCACATGCTGAACATTGTAAGTGCTCTCTTAAGTAGCAAAGTTCCTAAATGTCCCACCACATAGTAGCCTATATCATTGCAGATAACAAATATGAACTAAATGATGTGATGTGATTTTACCCGTAAGTGGGACACTGTGTCCCACTGTCCCTCACACCATCCCTTTATCTCTTAGCTTACCTATCTCCTTGATTACCTCTCCTAGTTGTTTGGTTGTAAATGAATGGACCTCTCAATGACCTGCTCGTTAAGGACTCGTTCATGTTTTTTTCATCAAGTTAAATGAACAAGATTTTTAAATGCTCAACTCTAAATGAACGAGCCTGAACATATTAATTTCAACTTGCTCGTGTTGGCAAAAAATGTATGTGAAGATTGTTAACATCCTAACTTAAAGCTTGAATATGAGATTGATTAGAGACTCGTAAATGGGACTGATTACTATTATTTTTTGTATTATAACATGGTTTTTAATCATATTACTAAATTAGTATCATGGTCTACAAATATCAATTTTTTTTGTTATAACTCTTTGAAAGGTAAGTCAATTTAGTGAAATACTAGCGTGAGGTAGGTGTAATTTCTAAATATATGAGTGATGCATTTCTTACCTAACACATGCACATGTCACCTACCAAGACACTAGTATCTATTGTAGGAAATGTATTTTCAAAAATAAACGTAATAAGACACATGTACAACCAAAAATTAATTGCTTGTACATTTCAAATAAACATAAAAATACACTCTATGCACCTAAGTCAATCTCTTTAAGTTAATTGTGTCAAAGAATTGTCCATAAACAAGAATGATAATTAAGTTTGATATGAGCTCGTTTAGATAACTCAATTACTAGCTTGATGTAAAGCTTGATAATAGCCTCGATAAAGAGATTGATTGCTAGTTAGCAAGCAAGCTCAAATTGAGCAGGTTCTTTTGTAGGCTTGAAAAAAAGCTTAAGCATATTATTTTGTAGACAAATCAAGCTTGAACATAGTAGTCAAAAGCTTGGCTCGTTTATGAACAAGCTTGAACAATGAAATTTGAAATGAACATAAACATGAACACAACAAACTCAGTTTTGCTTGGTTCATTTACAGCCCTACCCAGTAGCCTGTGTGTGCATTGTGCACAAGGCTTAACACGGGCTTCTAGTAAAGCAAATTGCAGCCATAAGCGAAAGCTCTAGCCATACGTGACTGTGGATAAAAGCTTAACCAACCAGAGCATCTTCCTAAGGCAACCCAAGCCTACTTAGTCAACGCTGTTGGAAGGGATTGAGAAGAAAGGAGGTTGGCTGACCATTGCTAGAAGTCATGGATGGTGATGGCCACACTCCATTCGATGGACCTAGGGGAACCCTCTCCTCTCCCATTAATCTTGGTTTAGAGCATAAGGACAACAAGAATACTATCTAGTTGGGGCTCATGTAGCCTTAGGGAGCCTTCAATTATTGGGGTTTTCACATGTGACTAGAAGAACACTAGAGGTATGGGCACCAATTTGGCTCCTACCATTAATTTGTTAGTGGAGCTTTCAATGGAAACCAAATTTGGCATTGATAAAAGCCTTAAGGAGGCTAGATGCTGGTCAATTTATAACAACACATGGAAGCTAAGAAGGGGATATAGACATATCAAATATATAGCAAAGGAAGGCGACAATACTCACATTAATGTGTTGTTATAAATAACAACTACAACAATATCAGATGGTGGGTAGTCACCAATAATGGAGAAAACAGGGCGGGGGTGGTGGGAGGCCCATGGAGTGGAAGTAGATCTCGAGAAAAGTCGATAATCAGATGAATTGAGGCAAAAGATTCTCAACTTGAGACAACATAGCCCACCCGCTTGCTGTGATGAGAGACGAGTGCAACAATCATAGTCAAAGGAGCCTGTCAAAGGAGCCGATTGATCTTAGGTGATTGATTGAGCTCAAAAAATGATTAAATTATAGTTAGGGTGGTTAAGAGGTTAATTAAGCTTAGATGATTATTTAAGCTTGATTGAAATAAAAGTCAACTAAGCTAGGATATGATAATGGAATGTTCTATGATTTTATCAAGAGGATATAAGATTAGTTAGGGCTTGATTCACATAGTTATTTTTATGTGTTAATTAGTTTTAGGATTTACTAGGGTTGATTAGAGTTGATTAGGTTTCATGGAGAAGTTTCACTGTTTCAGAGATCAAAATTTTAAGTTAATTTCAAAGGATTTTAGATTAAATAAAGATGGTGTATACTTAATTTAATTGACTTATCTTATGAGAATTATGGAGTAATTAATCAGATCACATGGCATTTACATTTAACTGGATGAGGACTATAGAGAAGATGGCTTAATTAATGTCCAATTATAATCTTTTGCTAACTGAGTTTTAATTAATAATAATGGGTTGGCAAAAATAAATAAACACTTATGCCGGACAAAAAAAAAGAACTCAATCAGATAGTAGTAGTGAGGAACTAAAAGTTACCCAAGAGTTACAAAGTCCTTTGCCAGAGCATTAAAGTCACGGTTAACAAGATGAAGACAAGCTTGAACAAATCCATCTCGTAGTTCTTGCTTAAATTCACCCATCATTCCAAAATCTGAAAAGAAAGCCCAAGTGTGGAAAAATATAGTCAGTGATATAAATAACTGCATGATACTGTCTTTTATCTGATAATTCAGTTAATCAAGCTGCATAAGCCATGAGAAAAACCAAAAATAAGATGCAAAAAAGTTACATTCCTTGCATAAACCCTTGCAATATATTAGTTCATAGGCTTTCAAACTAGTAATGCACGCAACCAAGACTTATGATAACGTGATGCATGAACATGAATTCCACAAAGCAAGCCAAAAAATAAGAAAGAATTCCACAAAGCAAGCCAAAAAATAAGAAAGAATTATGCAGGGTTGTGGATTCCATATCAAAATAGGAGATGAAATTTGTGATTCAAGTGGTGGGCTTGCATTAACATGATCTAAATGTACGCTAGGTGGATATGCTCCGATCCTTATGGCTCGTATAGTAAGGCCGCCCAATAAGCTTGCTTAGCAAGATTAGTTTCTACATGAAACCACCAACCAAAATCTTAAATAACTTGTACACTCTAGTAAGTAAACAAGAAGTAAAGTTCAGATAATAATCTTACGCACCAATATTCTTGCGAAACAACCAAAAAAATGTTTCAAACACAAGGAAATGAAGAACAAGAGCAGGAGAGTATTAAGATAAAGAACTGTCATAATGTCTCTGCCTAAATTTAGTTTCCCATGGTTGATTTTTCAGTTACAAAAGAGAACTTACTTCTTTTTAGAAGAATATGCTTTTTTTTTAAAAATGGAAAGTCACCAAATTCCCCTTGCATAATCTTCTAATTTACATAATCTTCTAATTATACCAAATGTCTACTAAAAATGATACCTAAGTATGCTAACTTCCCATCAGATGTCCGAAGAAGGTTTCCAGGATGAGGATCCGCATGGTAAAACCCATAATTGAGAAGCTGAGAAAGTGAGCAATACACTCCAACCTGTTTTCAATGCAAATCATACAACTACTTAAGATGCTAATGCATAATCTAACAAATTTGCTACTAAAAACATAATAGTATCATTTTTGGTAGGAAACATATTGAAAATTCAAATCATTATACCGGTGCAACATATATACCTCTATAAGGTAAAGATCTTTGGTGTCAGCTAATTTTTGCCCCTGCAAAAAAAAATATTAATGCGTGGAAGCAAAATTTGTATTCATGTACACTTTTCTAAAACTATGGATTTATGCAACAATAAAAAAACGTACATTCAAATTCCATGGATTTATGCAACAACAATAAAAAAAAAGTACCTCCACCCACTCCATAATAAGGACTCTTTGGGTGCTTTGGTCAACATACATTTCTGGAACAAAAACATCCTGTAGCCTCCCATAGAGCCCCCTAGTTAAACATGAAAACAGTCAATAATACTACTATAAGAAAGATCACAAGAATGTCACCAATGGGAATAAATGATGAATGGAGTAGAAATTAATTCCAGTCGATCAAGTTCAAGAAGCAAAATGAGAACATTGAAATGGATAACAGATTAACAGAAATCAATCTGTAACTGTCAGATTAGCAGCATGTCAACAGACATTCTGAGAATCATCCATCATTAAATTTCTTATGATCTACAAATTTACAGCTTGCTGAACACAGTTCATTTAAAGTATAAAGTGCTAATACCTGAACCTGAGACCATTTTGAGCTTCTTGTCTGTAATCCATCTCCTGCATTAAATGTGACTTACCTGTATTCATTGTGAAGCTCTAAGAAAATAATCATTACCTGCTAAAAGAATCTACCAAAAGCATGTTAAAAGGACAAAAAATGGCACGTGCTCGCTTCCTACTTCAGTATTGAACTCCTTTATGTATGTATGTATGTATTTAAACAGTAAAAGTTAAACCTCTTGATGCATAATAACATAGTTACATTTCCAAATCACTGTCTTGGGAGTTTTAGTTCATTAAATTTCCATAAGAGGCTTGTTGCCAAGTTTCATTGTTCAATATAATAGAGGGCACATTTGCATCTAAGTTGACCCAAACTAGTTTGCAGTTGAGACTGTGCTTGCTGTTCCATAAATTTCCATAAGAGGCTTCTTGCCATGTTTCAATGCTTATCTAACAGATGGCACATGTGTACCAACCTCTGAACTATGGTCCAAAGTCAGCTAGCGAACAGACCAACCTAATAAACTTGGCTACAATTTGCTTTAGCTCCACAACACTATTGACTCTTGTACATGTTGATGGCCTTACCACCTAATATGAAAATATTCTAGAACTTTGTAGATGCATGGTAAGTAGAATACATGAAGTTTAATAAGAGGTCACCATTCCAAAAAAACATCAAGAATGCCATACCCGAAATAAGCTTGAAGCCCATTCATCAAGTACAGCCTGCAAGTGAATGCTATGATTATTCAATAGTTGCTGTCTTAAAATCCACAGATTAGAAAACAATTACCAATAGAACGTTAGGTAGAAACTGTACCTGAAGATCAGTGTTCAACTTGGCTGCTTTCTTTATCAGGCCAGCAAGATAGCGAATAATATAGATATCCAATGAAATTGCTGCTTGAACTCCAGGCCTCTGTACTTTCACAGCAACAATCTGCCCACTAGAACAGAGTCTGGCTTTATAAACCTAAAAATATACAGGAAACAAAATATCTTATCTGTTACCAAACACAAATTTATATATGAAATTTTGCAACTTTTTAGCACCTGCCCAAGGGAAGCGGCAGCAACTGGCTCAAGAGAGATTTCTGAAAAAATCTTATCAAGCGGTAAACCTAGTTCCCTTTGGATTATATCAAAAGCAAGTTCTGTTGAAAAGGGTGCTATCTGATCTTGCAACAATGTAAGCTCGTTCAGATATGCTGGTGGAATGACATCCTATTTAAAGTTGAAAAAGGATGTAGAAATTAGGTTTTTACATAGGATTTAGGAAATGAAGACTATTGAACAATTGCAAACTAACATTACAAGCACTCTCACAGTAATGTACAAAAAATAACATTATGTTACTAAAAGTGTTGAAAAAAATTGAGAACGAAAAAAGCAAAAGTTGCATCCAACAAATAGTGTGCCAATTTGATCATGAGTCATGACACTTAACAAGGTGAACTCAAACCTATATATGTCACGGACTTCTACAAAACAACTGATGGATAACACTACCACCTTGCCTGAAAATACTTGAGTTTCCTATATAAGATATGTACCATTCCACTAGAAAATAATTTGTCCCTGATAGGTATTAATTTCTTACAGTTAAAATAAAATAAAAGATACACATCCAACCCAGCTGATAAGTGTTCTATTGCGCCACAAAGTTTAGGGAACTGGTTGATAATAGATAGCATCATTAGAATAGTCCTTGTAAAAAAATGTTTGAACAAGAAATATTCCATCAGGATGGGGATGGCATGAAAAAAGGCAAAGATATGGTGATCCATTTTATAAAGCTACTCTCAGTAAGCAGTTGAACTGAAACAATAGACTATCTTACTTACCGGACGAGATGATACAGCTTGTGCAATTTTGACAAAAGCCTGCAAAGGCACTGGAATCCTTCATTAATAGCAACAATACCCAATTGAAAGCTCAAACATCAACTTCTAGCAAAAAAAAAGAAAAAAGAATTCGCACAATTACATAAAATTTTGTGACAATCATTCTTTGCAAATCTTCAAAGACAGTTCAGCGGGGAAAGGAAGTTGCATAAATTATTAAGTTCAAAGAGAAGAATTTGTATTGAAATTCAGAACTACATTTCCATCCTCAATAGAGGAAAGGTAGGGCAAAAAACTTGCTAATCACATTTATTTGAAGTATAGGAATGTTAGGTAGAACTTTCTGCAGAAAAGTTATAATAGAGCAAACATAGATACACAATCTAGATAGTCTAAATAGAGAAATTGGATGAATGAAGCCACATAAATAAAGAAAAAAAATTCCCAAAGTGTATGGTGGCACGACAACTTTCTAAATCGACAGACGATCTCCTCAAATATCTCCTTGACACCTATAGAGAAATCTTAATGGTCTTGGGTCATGAAAACCTGCATGATGTTTAACATCATCCATTGGATACTGAGACGACAACCCTTTGGCAAAGAACAAGTCCTCTACCATGGTCAACTTTGTCCCCTTCCTTAGAAGCTCCCTTAGGCATCTACCAGTTCCAATATTGACATCTATTCATCAAGGGCTAATTGCTCCAACTCTAAAGAATTCTCAAGCTCTCAGCTTTTGCCTGAAGTGCTAACACCTAATGCTCGAGTTTTCCTATTTATTTCTCAAGTATCCAGTTCTGGAAGTGAACTACCAAAAATCTTCAATTATTCTCCCTTCAGCTTCGGCGAAAATAGTTGGGAACCTAAGTTCCATACTAGCAAAGTGATCCTCTAGCTTCTCCATGAAGGCCTTGAAATCCAAAATCCTTCGTCACAAAATAGAAGGTCATCAAAACAACAAGCTAGCAGGATGACTGAAGATGCCCTTAGAGTATCTTGTTGATGAACCAAAAGGTGAGCTTTTCCACCTCACCTATAGCTCCGTAGAATGGGACGATCCTCTTGTTCCAAAAGACAAACAAAGAAGCTAACTGTAATCTTAAAGAGATTGCTTCCTCAAGGTAGCCTCTTCATTTTGTCATACAAATTCCACCCACTTTGCGAGCGATGCAGTGCCTAACTATCTTTCTCTCTCTCCCTCAGTAGAAAGGATTTCATCATGCCTAGCAAGACGTCCTCTTCCTCCTCCATGCTAGGGAGCTCTTATGGCTTCCTCTTAAGCTAAAGCATCGATAAGGTCAACGATTTCTTCACTTTTGTTGCTAGTAGTTAACCTCCAACTTAAGGGTTCCCAACTCTCTAGTTACTCCCATACATAACTAACCCTACCTTTCCACCAAATAGGCCATTGTCACAACGATAAACTTTCGATAATAGCCTTCTCGCAAGAGAATCTCGCAAATTTCGGTGAAAATAAAAGGCGACAACAGACCCATCTTTACTACAGCCTTCCCACTCCTGTGAGCACCTCACAAATTTGCCTTTGAAGCTGAGATCACCTCTTTGATAGCATTAATCAATGGAGCCACCTCTTCTACAACCGTCTTCCTCATTACATCATCAATATCAGGCACAATATCGGTAAGACATTCAATGTGCTATAAAGAGGTCAACAAGACCAAATTGCTCCAACTTGTTCTTTAATGCTAGTTGTATCCTTAACGCCCTCTTCAACATCTTGGTTTTGCTTTGATTATTTTTTATAGCAGGCAGTGTTGAATAAAATATCACACATCATCGCTATTTATAAGCACATCTCCATCCACATGCTAGCTCCTAGTTTGATGATGGTCACATGAACCAACATGAATGTCAGACTTAAATTGACCCATGAAGTTAACTCAAATATGAAACTTTCAATCTCATCCACATGTTCACCTAGTCAACAATAACTAACTAATAGATGATCTTGTCTTCTACCAAACAAATTTCTATAACAAAACTGACTACATTAACTGAACAAATTCCTCCAACCCGAGCTTATTAGACGTATCCCTCCATCTTGAGCTCAATGAACTAACTCCTTTATCTTGAGCCGTTCGGACAAATCCCTCCATCCTAAGCCCACTAAATTGATTCGCAATCCATCCACCAAGTAGTTTACCCAACCCAAGGTCACTAACATATGCCACTTAATTTCTACAATATCACAACCACTTATTAACATATAATGGCTCTACAGCTATTGCCTTAGGGATCTCCAAGACATGCACAAAAGCCTAATAAGCTGCAAGTCTGAGTTGACAAATTGCTAAGATGAAGACATAAAGGCAACCTAGATCATCTTTTCCAAGCAAAGCAAAAGTAACATTTTTGGTTTCTAGTCTTCTAGATTGAGTTACCTTCTTCAGCAATTATAACTCCATGCCCACAAAGAGAATTATCCTTCTTTCTTGTTGTAACTCTCAAACTTTCTATTATCAAAAAAAAAAAAAAAGACTCTCAAGCTTTCTAACTCCCAGCACTTTCTGGTGATACTCCAACAGACTTAGTGGATTCTTCCACCTCTATATTCTTGTTCTATATTCTTATAAAGGTTTTCCACATACATTTTGGTGCACATGGTTCTTCACTCTCGATCCTCCCTTAGCCTCCACCTAACATTAACTCTGCGAGACAATCTCCCTAATATGAGATTGGAGCCCTTCATCTGCATAGACAATTTTTCACATTTCCAATAGGTCGAGTGCATCATCAAGACTTCTCTCCTAAAGGATTCCCCTATGATCCAGCAAGTGCATCCCAATTCTGGAGATAAATGATGATTTCCTATTAAGGTCGGGTATCTTTCAATTAATTTTCACAAACCCTATTTTTTGGTGTTAACTCTTAATCATTTTTAGTAGAAATAGTGGAACTGCTAACCATGTCCTTTAAAATATCTATTATCTTCAAAACTAGAAGATTTATATCCAGCATAGTGTTGATGGGAAGAGAATCCTTCAAATACAAAATCACTAGAATCTATTTTTGAGTTTGTCTCTTCTCAACCACTTTTTCGATGAAGAAAGAGATGTGGAATGACTTAACGCAAGAGTTTTCTTACTCTTATCACCTTTAAAGACATTTTCTTCAATTGCTTCAACAACTCTAATTGCGGGAAACCTTAACTCGGCAACAAGGAATAACATTTTGAATCATGCAAAAGGCAAACAAAAGTTTTCAAAGTGGCCAAATGAATATTTGGCCCACCATAAATGAATCCATCATGCAATCAAAGGGCTTGTGTCAATCAGTAGAATGACACCTTGATCGTGGTTGTCTACATGGCAACAAAGTCAACAGTTGCTTTATCAGTCAAATCTACTGATTATTCAAAAGAGGCACTTATAACTATTTCCCTTAAACTCAAGAACCATTTTTAAGAAGGTGCCAATAGATAAAATTCCTCCTTTGAAAGATGTCATTTTGAAGTCAAGCCACATCCATCTTTTAGATTTTCTCTTCATTCGCATCAAATAGTGCAGCCACTCGCAGGATTAATGCACCGGTCATAACTCTTCATTTCAATTAATTGTCACAATCATTGGTGAATCAGTAGGAAAAACATCTTCAACTTCTATATATGCTGGTGTCTCTGAGTACACTAAGATTGGACTATGAGCTCACTTGTACTCTGTAATCACCAATTCCTCCCAGTGATTTCTCCCTCGCCTTGTTAAAGTACCTTCTATGAAGTACCGATACTTTGTGGAGCCTAATGTATCCGTATCGTATCTGTATCGGATACCGACACTCCCAATACTCTACCGATACGTATCTGATGCGCCAAATGGAGTATCCACTTTTATTTTTAATTTTTAAAATTCGATACTCGCCGGATACTTGTTCGATACTTCTAATTAAAGAAAAAATGTTGAAACAATTAGTCTGGCCTACACGATAAAAAATAAAAAATATTATATATATAAAACACAACTCATGCATAAACTCAAATAATAAGATTGAGAAATATGCTGAACTCACGCAATTGGGATTGCAAAATGCTTAATGCACGCTAGTGTTTCGGCAATAGAAAAAATTTGGTATTTGCAAGCAACTGTATCATTTAGTTTTTCTATCTCAACCATACTATTTTTGCTTCTATTAGACACCGATCACTTTATTTTTACTTTAATCAAGCTCATATTATGAAAAAGATAGCATTTTGGTCTTTTTTATTTTGTTTATTTATTAAGTTAAAACTCAGAGAGAGTAGAGCATATATCTACTTGAACTAGATTAGTGTATCTGAGTTTATGTCACATTATCTACGTTATTTTCAATTATATGTCGTTTATATCGAACTAATTAATTTACGTCGGATTTAAATTAAAACTGAAACTAATTTACTGATGTATATTTAAACTCTCATCTCATTTAGATAATCTATGATAGGTTGAAAGTAATTAAATAAATTTAAAAAAAGATATTAATGATGTTTAAAAATAATAATTAATTTGAAAAAAATTTAAAAAATATTTTTAAAAATTATAACAAGATATATAAGTTATTATAATCTATCATATATTTATATCTTAAATATGAGAATATGACGTATTATACACAAATATAATAGTCGTATCCTGACGTATCTGTATCCTATTTTTTTAAATTTGACGTATCGTCGTATCCATATCGTATTGTATCCGTATCGCCGTATCATACTCGTGCTTCATAGGGTACCTTTGGTTTTTGCACTTTTGAAGACTTTCTATGCAAAATTTGTGTTCAACTATGTCTTCCAGCACTTTCTTCTTCTATATATGAACACTAATTTTTCCTTGGGATGATATTCCAAAGCATGGAATCATACTTCCATGGTTTCAGTTTGCAACTATGACAAAAGGATGGCCTGGTCCAACGATCTAGATCAATAGTTCGCACCTCTAGTGCCCAGCATCCCAGATTCCCTCTTGTATTTGACTCCTTATAGATGGAGATTAATCACTCACCAATGCCGGCTATAACAAACCTATCAGTAGAAGATTAAACAGAACATGCATTGAGAGCCCAGATATTCTACATAATGCATGCAAATATTGCTACAGATTTAAGTGCAAAATGATTGATATGTAGAATCAAACCAAGTGATTTTCGAGATTCATTTAGGATAGTCCACTTTTATTTTGAAATAGGGGGTTGGAAGACATATTTCTTGTTCTGAGTCGAAGCTTTGTAATGAGATGAAGAATAGGAGCCCCCACCCCATGAAGAATTTGTGAGCCGTGTAACAGGCTACCATTCCAGACCTCCATCACCCTTGACAAAATCTCATGACGACAATTTTGAAGATAAAATGAGAGCATCACAAACCACAACAAAACAACCGAAATCTGAAAACTTACCGGGCCAAGTTCAAGCAATATCATTCGAAGCTCACTTGCCCTGATCTACAAACAAGCAATAAACCATACATTACATCGTTTTGCATCAAAAAGGAAAAGTTCTGACAAGAGCCAAACCCTAGTGGGCGTTTCCGTCTTCGAGCTTAAAACCTCAGGCAGAGAAGAATCACCTTAAACATCTCATCGGAGCGATCAAGCAGTCCATCGCTGTAGCGTTGGGCGAACCACCGGCCGAACGTGGTGCCTATCTGGACGAAGCGACGAAGGACGAGGAGCGGCTTCCGCCGGTAAATGGCGGCGATTGCCTTTAGGTCGTAATCGTTAAGGAACTCCGCCTCCGACGATACTCCATCTTTGAAGAGGTACCCCGAGTATTTTGTGAAGGAGTCAACATCGCCAGAGACCGACGCCGCTGCCGGTGCAGCCCATAACCGGCGGTGCACTCCAGGGGCTTCGAGTACCAGGGGTTGATCCGGTGGTCCAGTGGCAGAAGCAGGGCGACGATTCGCCACGGATTTCCCGAAGAAGAGAGAGAGATGGGGTGGGAAGAGGAGCAGCATGCCTGAAAGGCTGAAACTGCCCGTAAGACGACAATGAGTCGGGGACAATGAGTCGGGGAGAATGATGTAGAATTGTTAATATAGGGTCAATTGCATCCAGGTCCTGAGGTTGGAAGCGCATGGCATATTGGTACTAAAGTTTTTAAAGACTTCAACATAAACCCATAATTTTATAAAAATACTGCATTTAGTCTCATTAAGACATAATTTCTAATAATTTACTATTACATTATAAAATTATTTTTAATTATTAATTTTTATTTTTTAGAATATAATTTTATAATATTAATATTTAAGAATAATTACATATACATCACTAAAATCTAATTATTTTACATATTTTATATTCAAATCTTTAATATTGTATATTGGCAACTAAATCATATAAAAATTACATCTTATGTATAATTCATACTATAAAATTATAATTTTTATTATATACATATTATGATTTTATGGCATAAGTTATACATGAGATAATATTATTATAATTTTAATGACCAATATATAATATTAAAAATTTATATGTTAAATATATAAAATAATTAAATTTTTGTAATATTAATATTCTTTATTTTAAAATTTTTAAACAAAAGAAAAGAAATAAGAGAAATTAAATTTTAAATCTTTAAAAAAGGAAAAAAATAAAAGAGTATAATAATCTTTTAAAATATATAAATAGATTAAACTAATCATAATATTTAAAAATTTTAAACAAAAAAAATAAGAAATATTAAATTTTAAAATTTTATTAAATCTTTAAGAAAGAGTAAAAATAAGAAAATATAATAATCTTTTAAAATATATAAATAGATTAAACTAATCATAATATTGTCAAATTTCATATTTTTAATAAAAAAATAGCAAAAAATATAATATTCTAAAAATGAATTAAAATTGTTACATTATAATTTTAGAAGTTAAAATTATTTAAAATGTTAGATTAATTTATAATACTCTCTCCATCTTAATACTCGAATGCAATTTATCCTTATATTTATTAGTCTCCACCATTTCTATCCTTTCTTTTGTATGGGGCTGGACGCGCCAACCACTAATATCCTAACACGTGTCTACGCGATAGCCGTTACATTTTGGTATAATTATCTGTTTTGATTTTTAAAATTATTAGTTTTTAAAATGTGAGCCTCTTATTTGACATGAATGAAAAGTTGAAATAAATGAAAGACTTTCTCTAATAATATTTAAAAAAATGAAATATTTCTCGGCCCCACAAAAGAAGAATTTTTTTTTGAGGATATAAAAGAAGAAAATTATTTATAATACGACAATGTCTTATTCATAATATTAGGCACACATTTTATAAATATTATACTGTACATATTAAAAAATTTTAAACATCCCATCACTATGTACTTTGTTATGCGTGGGACATAATATTAAAAATTTTTGATATATATACTATAATATTTAAATAATAGATATAAAAATATAAATATACTAAAATAACGTGTTATATATATAAATATCTCAAAATTAAAATAACTGATTATTAAATATAAACAATTGAAAGTTAACATCATAACTGTAGATTAAACACTTGTGACATCTCGATGAAAGTCGACATTTTCAAAATTCAAGTTATTATTGTAAAAATTGGATTAGATTATGAACCGACTTAATATCCCATTTATGATTGAATCGATTAAGTTGATAAATTATTAGTTTAAAAAAAATTATTATTGCCTTCCAAAAATAATAACAACAAATGTTCAAAATTATGAACTTATTAATTCGACCCATTATCCTAATTAAATAGAAGTTATGATAAAAATATATTAACTAATTGTAGTTTGCACTAGTCTTATATGCAATTCGATTACATGACATGATGTCTGGTTCAACTTTTACAAAATTTCTTCAAACTTTTCATAAATTAAAATATTAAAATGATAGACAATTTAGTTTGGATACAATAAAAATCACCAATAATATCACATCTCATGATGCCAAAGAGTATCAACTGATGTATTGTGTGTCACGTCATTCTAAAAGGCGTAACTGGGGCAAGAAGCACAATATATGATACGGTTAACCCAAACATTCACGAATTTATTATAATACAAGATAATTCTAATCCGAGTAAATGTATGCATCAATTCACGATAATAAATAATAAAATAATATATTGTGTGTGAATAACTTATCATAATAATTTGATAATGATACAGTGAATAAGGAATTCTGCGCACGATCAAGTTTACCTCGTTTGGTTCAAGCTTTTTTTCAACATAAAAAAAATCATTTTAATTTTTAAGTTTAACGGGAAAAATTTATTTTACTATTAGAAAGTTTGTAAATGTGAAATACTTCTGATTCTAATGTTTGTATTTGTATTAGATATGAAATAAAATTAATTTTTATAGTTAAAATTTGTGTTGGGTAAAAAATTTATCTCGAACCAAATGGACATTGACTGTTAATAAATCAATACTTTTTCACTTTCACATATTACAACCACACATTCAGAAGTTCAACTAAAATTTCAACATTGATTTTCTATCCACAGAATCTTACAATTGAGGTTTTAAAACTCAAATCAAAACCCATTAGATATTTTATTTTAGACTACTATCTAATAATGATATATGTAATAAATCAATATTTCATAAAATGTTTGAATTGTTAATAACTTTTAAATACATTTGATAGAACCATGATTTTCTGGCACCATGAAAACCGGTTTATAACTGAAATCAGCGTCGCATCTCAGCCATATGCGTGACATTCAAAGGGACCCTCTCAAATTTTACTATCTGTCATCAACAATAATATTTGACTAATCAGACCTCTTCTTTGCAAGCCTCGAACCTCGATTCCGCTGGTTCGGCATTCCACAACACCGGCCACGATGTTTGAGCTTCAGCACCCCTCATAATACCAGGCATGACGTTCTCCTTGCCCCAGCTGTCGCTGTCAAGATCGCCACGTCAGCATAACTTTCACTGAATAAAGATTTTCATGAGTCACGAAAATCAAGGACCCGCGAGCTCCGGCCACTATTGACAGTTTTTCTGGAGGCCATTAGTGGTGGGACTGCTGGTATGGGCTAAGTAAATAAAATAATTAGCATTCTAGCCCAGAGGATCGGTTGAGCTCCACTACAGCCCGCTCATAAATACTTCCGGATAAGGCACACAAGGCAAGAGAAAAAAGAAGATAAGTTAGAAGAGATTCCCCCGAGAAATGTTGGGAACGAAGCTTGTAATTTATCTTGTATTGGTCTTCCGACCAAACATTTTCTTGAGCTTTAGTGAAACCTTCCTCACTGACTCTCCGATGGACGGGAATTCATCTCTGAACCACCTTAAATTTCTATATGCTATTCTAAATGACTAATACACCTCTCAATAATCAAAACCCTGAACCCCTGAGCTAAACACGCTGCGTGCTACTAATTCTCGAAACTCTCATCTCTCCGTCAACAATATTATTAATTGTTTAACTTCCAAATTCTAATATGATTTAACGTTTTTCTTCTCCTTTAGTAATGTAGGACAAAATGATCCTCATTTTGTAATTGAGATGAGGTTCCGTAGAAGGCATTGATGTTCTTTTTTAAATTAATGTGTGAAAATTGAATGATATGATAACAAACTTATATTAGTAATATTAAAATTGTAATTAATACAATTGAAATTAATAGAACAATAATTAAAATTCATTATACAATCAAAAATATAAGTAAATGATTATCACGAACTTGTTACTATAAGTGAACTGTTATTATAATAGTCTAATATAATTAGTAAATATAATAATATCAGATTACTATATGTGTTGACGTAGGATGTGGGAATCCCAGGGAACACCAAAGAGAAAGGGAGAGTTCCGGAAGACTTTAACCTTTTTTGGAGGTCTTTGACGTGGGCGGAGTGGGCTTGGTTCACATCCGCCAGATTGCGATTAAAACTCTTCCCCTTGCAATCTCACTTTTATTAGCCCACTCGCCATTAACCTGGGCTAGAGAAAGCTTAATCTGCCTTCCATCTGGAATAGCCCCTCCAACTCCTCCTTCTGATTACTCAGAGAACACTTTGTAACTTGAAGACAAAGTTTCCTCTGATCCCTTATCCTCTGAAGTAGTAGGATTCTGCTATCTCTCTTTCCCTTCAAAGACTTCACCACCTCCAGGACTTCGGAGGTGTTCCCTGAGATCTCCTCTTCTGCCCGCCTTATCTCACTCAGCCGGTCCCCCAGTACGCTCCAAACGCCCCCGACGCTAAGGGAGGTGCTGGGAACGGCCGGGAGGACCTCTCCCCTCTCCTCCACCACCTTCTCCGCCTCTGATCCCCCTGAACCAGAAGGCGGTGAGGGGAGGCTCACCCCTCGTTGAAAACCAACCTTTTCCAATAGCCCCCTTGATTCTTCAGAAACCTCGACACCGGAGAGGAACCCCTCAAACTCTTCATCCCTGAGCAAGATCCTCCCTGGTGCCAACTTCTCTCCACTAGCTATTTCTCCTATCGAAACCACCTCCCTCAACTCCTTGCCTTTCGGATGTGGCTTAACTGGAGATTCAGAGACTACCACTACCGCTGCGGCTTCGGCGCCCCCGGTACCCTGGAGGGCTCCAATGTCTGTACCAGGGCACCAGCGGCCCTAGCCGTAGGGCTTCTTACCTCCGAAGGCGCGCCCGCCTCTAACATCTTCTTCTCCGGAGGGCGTCCGTCACTGGTGCTCCGGCTCTTTTCTTAGAAAGGCCGAACGCAGCCTTCCATTTTCTCTCCGCCATCTTTATGGTCGCTCTCACCTTCTTTCAGAAAAACTCGCCAAACAGGAAGGATGGAATGCGAAGCAACAGCTTCTGCCCCCATCTTATCCTTGCAGGCCTTGGGCAGCGCGTCCACCTTCGCGACGGTTCGCATTCCAGGACCCATATTAATATTCGCGCCCTAGCAATGCGGGGGGCTGATGTTAAAACGTGGTTCCTGCGCTGCATCCTGACGAACGCGTGGCGCCTGACGGGTCTGTACTTGATTGATTGATTTGCTGACTCAGCTTCCAGTTTGCAGGATTATTGACCCAGGTCAAATCTCGGGCACGAGAGATCGACCAACCATCGTCCACGACAATCCAAGAATAGATCTTCATAACCTCGGACCCGAGGGTACGAGGTAATGCCTGTCACAATCAGTTTCACCTAACTCCGCGATCTTCGTATAGACGTTCTTCCCAAGAAAGTACCAGCATTAAAAGACGTCATCCTCCTCGTACAGCTGCGGACTTCTCCAGTGACAGGCGAAGGCGCTCGGAGCTCACCCATTACTTTTCCTCCGGAAAACCAGGGTGGAGCTACGCGTGTCAACGCTATAAAAACCATTGAACAGTCCCAGCCAAAGAGATGGACATTCAGAAAGAAAAGAGAAAGAAAAACAGGAAACAACAAAGAAGAAGAGGGACTCTCAAGGATTCCTAGCTTTCTCATTCTTTTGTAACAGAGCCCCAACTGAGAAGCTCTCTCGACCTCTCTTCTTCTTCCTCTTCTTTTTTATAACAAAGCACTGTATAAACCCTGTTTTAGGGTTACTTTTTCCGCTTAGTGAAACCTCTTCGCTGACCGATCGGTGGACGTAAGGGATTTTCTCCCTGAACCACCTTAAATCTCTGTGTGCTTTTCTGGTTGCCTTGGACAGAACCTTCCCCCTGAGCCTCTATTAACAGGCTCCCCCATTTGCGTGCCGCCGTCTTCCGGAACTCTCTCTTTCTCTTTGGTGTTCCCTGGGATTCCCACATCCTACGTCAACATCTTCTGGTGCTTTCATTGAGACCTGGAAAGGATGGTGGCGAGAACGCGCAAAACTAACTCTGTTGCCCGCAGTGTGCACATAGGGGAACCCTCTGCCCGGGCGCCGGACGACGGAGCCTCAACTTCTACTTCCCGGCGACGCGCCGGATCCGCCTCCTCCTCCAGAGGCACCCATGTCTCGGAGCTCCAGGGGATGCTCGCAAACCTCACCGACATGGTCACCGGCCTCACGGCGCAGCAGGCCGTCATCCTCAGACAGACTCAGCCGGTCTGTGCTGTACTTCCTCCTCCTTTACCTTGCCCGCCGATACCGGCGGCCCCTGCTCCACCTCCACCGGGTGCGCCGATTCCGGAGGTAATTCCGGTGCAAGCGGCAGCCCCGGCTCCGCCTCTACCGATTCCAGCGGTAGCCGAAGCCCCCTGTACCAATACCGCAAGCCGCACCGCTCTCCATCCAATCTTCCGGTTCTTCCAGACCACCATTACCCCTTTCCGTTTCCAGGAGGTTCGTCAGAACTCCCTTCCACCTTGTCCGCTACCACAACCGCTTTATTTCCCCTTCCCACCTGCTTTTTCCTCCGTTCCTAGCTGGAAGAGATCCCCTCTTTCCCAACGCTCAGGCTCCTCAGCACGGACCTGATCCTTTCTTTGGACCGATGGACGGAAATGCCCCATTTTTTGATACCATCCGTCTGGCCCCCGTCCCAGAGGACTTCCGGCCACCCAGATTAGAGGTTTACAAAGGTGTGACAGACCCCGTGAGCATATTACAAGGTTTGAGGCGCTGTCCCTGGTACCGCGGCCGGATGAGGGCCATTAGGTTCACCTCCTAGCCAACACACTGAAAAGGGCAGCAATTCAGCTGTTTATCAAACTGCCCCGAGCGTCACATCACCTCCTATGAGCCATCTGAAATGGGAGTTGACGCCCGTTTCCATTTTAGGGCGGACCCGGATGGTCGTGTCAGACATTGTCCTCGCCAACATTAAAGCAGGCCGAGAGGGAGAGCCTACGGATACACCAAACGGCTTCTTCGCACGCTAAAAAGGTTTGCGAGCATCCCCTGGAGCTCCGAGACATGGGTGCCTCTGGAGGAGGAGGCGGATCCGGCGCGTCGCCGGGAAGTAGAAGTTGAGGCTCCGTCGTCCGGCGCCCGGGCAGAGGGTTCCCCTATGTGCACACTGCGGGCAACAGAGTTAGTTTTGCGCGTTCTCGCCACCATCCTTTCCAGGTCTCAATGAAAGCACCAGAAGATGTTGACGTAGGATGTGGGAATCCCAGGGAACACCAAAGAGAAAGAGAGAGTTCCGGAAGACGGCGGCACGCAAATGGGGGAGCCTGTTAATAGAGGCTCAGGGGGAAGGTTCTGTCCAAGGCAACCAGAAAAGCACACAGAGATTTAAGGTGGTTCAGGGAGAAAATCCCTTACGTCCACCGATCGGTCAGCGAAGAGGTTTCACTAAGCGGAAAAAGTAACCCTAAAACAGGGTTTATACAGTGCTTTGTTATAAAAAAGAAGAGGAAGAAGAAGAGAGGTCGAGAGAGCTTCTCAGTTGGGGCTCTGTTACAAAAGAATGAGAAAGCTAGGAATCCTTGAGAGTCCCTCTTCTTCTTTGTTGTTTCCTGTTTTTCTTTCTCTGTTCTTTCTGAATGTCCATCTCTTTGGCTGGGACTGTTCAATGGTTTTTATAGCCGTTGACACGCGTAGCTCCACCCTGGTTTTCCGGAGGAAAAGTAATGGGTGAGCTCCGAGCGCCGTTCGCCTGTCACTGGAGAATTCCGGAGCTGTACGAGGAGGATGACGTCTTTTAATGCTGGTACTTTCCTGGGGAAGAACGTCTATACAAAGATCGGCGGAGTTAGGTGAAACTGATTGTGACAGGCATTACCTCGTACCCTCGGGTCCGAGGTTATGAAGATCTATTCTTGGATTGTCGTGGACGATGGTTGGTCGATCTCTCGTGCCCGAGATTTGACCTGGGTCAATAATCCTGCAAAACTGGAAGCTGAGTCAGCAAATCAATAAATCAAGTACAGACCCGTCAGGCGCCACGCGTTCGGCCAGGATGCAGCGCAGGAACCACGTGTTTAACAATATGTAAATTAATATAATAGTAAAAATATATTACTTAACTAGAAGCAAAGGGGATTATTAGGTTATAATAATTAAATGCAATAGTGAGAAGTGAATGTATTAGTTTACTTATATTAAATTATAATAATTAAAATTAATAATAAATAAATTGATGGCCATAGTATATATTATACATATTTAAAAATTAACAATATTAATTTATTATATTTTTATATATTATATTATTAAGTTATCATAAATTAATCTCAATTTGTTCTCAATTAAATTTAAAAAAATGATGAAAATTATATTTAATATTTTAATGATTCTAAAATCAGTTCATTTTTAAAATCTTGGACATAGGTAGGCTTGTGCATTTGGTTTAATTGATTAATTTGGTGATCAACATAAAAAAAAGATTGAGTTCAGTTTTAAATTTAATGAAATCAAATCAACCAAATTAGATTATAAATCAAACCAAACCAACCAAATAAATATCGGTTTGGTTTGGTTCGATTAAAACTATATTTTTTTATCTCAATTTTTTTTAATCTTCTTATAATAATATTAAATATTATTATATTAATATCTAGATAATAGCTTTAATATAAGAGTAATTTAGCACAATAAATAATTTAATTTAATAACTCAATCGTATCATCAAAATAAACTAATAAAAAAGTGAAAGAATTTAGAAGCAATTGCAATACATCATTACATTAATATCACAATATAATTGAAATTACTTAACAAAAATTTCATTTGTTTATAAAAAATGATAAACATTTTTTTAAGTTTTCAGACGGTCTCTTCTATAAGAATTTTTCTAATTATCATACCTGAAAAAATACACTAAATAATTATCATAAAAATACATTATGAAAACTCATAAATATACATATACACTCTCACTTCAATAATTCAAAGTCAATACTGCAAAAATTACTATAATACAACTGAATCGATCCAACCCTAAAATCATATTTATATGTGAGTTATTTAATAATCGGTTAATTCGGTCAGTTTTATTTTCAAATATGTGAAATCAAATCCAAATTAATTAATCGAAATACTTAAAATATCAAACTATCATCAAATAATTAGATTTTAAATTAAACTAAACTATTAATTTAAATGATTCGATTTAGGGGGCGTTTGGTTCAGTGTTATCTCAATGTTATGTTATGTTATCTTTAGAAAGTAATTGTTTGGTTTAATGACATCTTTAAATAACATTATAATTAATTACAAAAATGCATTATATATTGACATCTAGATGTCACCCCAAATTGGGCGACATCTCAAGATAACATCATCAATTTGTCATTATAATGTTAATAACTTTCAACTAAATAAAAATAATTTAGATAATATTGATATTTTTTAATATCATAACATTGAACCAAACAAATGTTCATTGATGAATGATAATGATATTTAAATAATATGATATCTAAATAATATTGACAGTGAGATAATCAAACGCCCCCTTAATTTTTTGATTTAAATCATAGTTTGCTCGCCCCTAGACGTAGGTTACAGTGGAACTTCATGGAGCCGGTGACGTTCATTTGTTGAAAAAGCGGGTAAGTGACTCGGTGCAACCCGGAGGTTTTCCTGGCGCCGCTGGAACGTTATGCTCTTCTTTCCTACAGGCGCGCGTTCTCTGTACCCCCAAGCGGCGAAGCAGAATTGGGGGATGGCTATTTGTTTCGCCCCATTTGTTGTTCCCGCCGGCCCAAGGGTTTATTCATCCGTGTGCTCGCTAAGGAGGTTGCGAATTGGAGCTTCTTCGGCTGCGCCAGGCGTCGATCTCCAACCGCTCGAGGCAGCGTTTGCCAAGGTTTATCTACGATCCTTCATTTCTTCCTACTTAGATGTAAATATGGCTGTTACTCTTTTCCTCCAGATTAAAGGCTCTCATTTAGGGCTCCCGCTGAGGGTTTTCAAATATTTTGCTTTGCCATACCATGCTATGCATACCAGCTTAATTGTACAGTAAGTGGCGTGAGCACTAGGCTTTTTTATATTATCTTGATGTTATGTTACAGTATCTAGATGTCATGACTCATGGCATCTAAATGCCATCTTTTGATTGATAATTCTATAATTTTTTAGAAGGTTATCTAAAAATGTCTTCAAATCAAATAATTATTTTCTCTAGATAATATTAAGGAGGCGTTTGGTTCGATGTTATTTTGGTGTTATGTCATGTTATTCAGAGAAAATAATTATTTGGTTTGATGACTTGTATAGATAATTTTTTAAAAAATTATGGAATTATCACTGAAAAAACGACATTTAGATTACATGATATAATACTAAGATAATATTAAACTAAATGCCCCGTAAAAAGAAAAAGAAGCGTTTTTTTTACAAGAGAAATAAACAAAACTTTGTTCTTCTCTTCTGCTTTGTGTTGAAGCGGCTTAAAGTTTTAAGTATGAGCATGTTAAAGTTTTAACTGAGCCATTCTCAGTGAATTTAATTTTTTGTTTGGATGAGAGAAACCGTAAGCTGGATTAAAATTGTACTTAGTTTGGATGAAAAATGGATTTAGCGTGGCTTAACCTAAGGAACATATGAAACTTTCATTGAACAATCAGCTATATCAGCTCCAATTTACGCACATCAAAGTAAATCAATTAGAAGTTGATTATATCTAGTAATATCTAGTAAATATAATATCTCATCACTTCAGATAGCACTGATTATACCGATAACGCAACAATACAAATATTCAATAATAAAACAAACAATAATAACATAACTAATGAATTCTGATCAGTGGTGTTCTCCGAGCTCATTGAGGAAGCAGCTTGCCTAGGTAAGTCTCACGGGATAAATCAAAGAAAAAAATGATGAATTCTGACAGTATAAGAAACAATGAAATAACAATTGAATACTAATAATATAAACAATAATTAGTTTAAACCTAAATAATACCAACATAACTGGATAAACACTAACAACTTAATAATGGCAATATAATTGGATAAACACTCATAACAAAAACAACGTCAACATAACTTGTAGCCGCTAACAATATAAACAATGACGTTTATAACAACTTTATTGCTGACCACTTAACAATATAAGTACCTACATAATAATAGGACCAATAAGTTGAGATATACCACTTCACCCCCAAAAAATGAAAGTATACAAATTTTTGAGACTTGTTGTAAAAAAAAGTATTATTTTACCTGAATATATGGAAAAGGAGTTACTTCTGGCTTAGTGTTGGATCACACGTAAACAAAATGTAGCAACTGCAGGTAGAAGCATAGAAGTAGATAGAAAAAGAAAGGAAATTGAATTGTGTAAAATTGGTGATCATGCAAGAGATGGATTTTCCTTTAAGTTGCCTTGTTAGTGGCTTGGGATGTGTTGGGTTGGGGCTTGCAAGGAGGAGGGGGGAGGCGTTTAGTTGGAGTTCGTGGGTGGTGGGGCGTTCGCACCTTTCTTCCTTTGAATATTAGCCAAGTCAAGCAATACTCAAACTGGGCTATTGATTGGGGAGTGCTCGTTATTTTTATAGATTTCTTCTAATCTAAGGCCTCCATAAGTTGAATGTCTCCACCTGATACAAAATGAAGTAACTGGAGACTACTCATCTAAAATTCATTAATATTTAGAATCCAAAATTCATAAATTATTTTTGAAAGGTTTATTTTAATTTTTTTCTCTCATAGGCAAACATATTTTAATATGACTTTTTTGAGGATTACAACTTTCAAGGTCAATGTGTCTTTCATGAAAATGCATGGGAAATGAAAAATTTCTTAACTCACTAAGTTATTTAGTATAATTTTGAAAACTAAAATAATATCAAATTAGTGAAAAAGAGTATATTAATATCTACTTATAAGAGCAAATGTGATGTACAAAATTGTGTCGTCTATAAAGAAATTAATTAATATGTTATACTTTAAAATTTTAGATTAGGATGATCGAGCATAAAATACATCGTAATACTAAGATATCACAGAACTAGTTTGATTTTATTGCAAGTAGATTTATTATAAAAGTTATTCATCTATTGAGAAATTTTATGAAGTTTAGAAAAAGAAGATGACTTGTATTTGATCTTCATTAATTTAGAAAAAAAATTATGTTAAAGTTCTAAGAAAAGTATTTTAAAAAGTTTTAGAAAAAAATAAATTTTTTATTTCTATTCAAGTTATTAAAAGTATATATAAAAGGATTGTACTTATGTTCATATATAAGTGAGTTTAATTAAGGATTTTCTATTACAGTTGAATTACATTAAGGCTCAGGCTTAAATTAATATATTTTGCGTTGATTATGGAGGTTTTGATTGGACACATTCAATAAAAGATACCTTGATTTGTGTTTTTTACAGATGATATTTTTCTTATTAATAAAATCAGAGATAAAAATAATTTAAAACTTGAGTTATAGAGAAATACATAATCTAAAGGTTTTCATCTTAGTTTATTTAAAATCAAATATATAGAGTATAAATTTAGTTAAGATAGGAAAATTTGTATTAGGAAGGTAATACTTGGTGATCAAGTTACCGGAAGATTTAGTGATTTAGGTACTTTGCCTCAATCATGTAAAATGATGGTGAAATCGATAGTGATGTTATTAGTAAGCTTTAAGTATGGTGGGAAAATGCATCTAGTGTATTGTGTGATAGAAAAAATTCATATAGAATTAAAGTTATGTGATGATAGTAAGACCAACGATATTATATATTGCTGAATGTTGGCCTATAAAGTATAAATATATAAATAAAATAAGTATCATAAAAATAAAGATGCTAAAGTGGATGGTATATACAAAAGGACAAGATAAAAAATGAGAATCTAAATGAGAATGTTGGAGTAGTCTCAACTGAGGATAAACCTAAAGAGAATCAGCTTAGATAATTTTGAACATATAAATCATAAACTGATAAAAGTTCTAATAAAGAGAGTTGAGTTATTAGATTTTACCCATATAGAAAAAGAAAAAGGGAGACTAAAAATGACATGATAAAAAACTATAAAAAACAATCTTATATACTTAGCGCTAAATAAGGAATTGTTATTTGATGGAGTTCGATAGAAATAATGGATGGCCTAGTTAGATAAAGGCCTGGTTGTTATTGTTGTTGAAATTTTATCTTATGCTTGCCAAAATTAAATTTGAAGTATTTTTATGCGTTACACATACTTGGTTCTGAACCTCTACATTTTCATGTCTATTTTTTTAAAAAATTAAACCTAGTTGGCATGAAATTGTAGTGGTTCAAAACCCAGTTTATGTCTAATTAAACAATTAGAATGCTACTGATGCGGGACGAAAAAATGATGCAAATGATATTTTATATTTATATTCAGCAAAAATTGATTGACAAATTATTTTAATTAAGAGAAAAATATTTTCTAGATAAATTATATGATAAATAAGATTTTGAATCCCATAAATTAAGATATTTTAAAATTAAACTGGATCGTATGATAAATAAGAATTTATCAATTTAGATTAGGGTGTCAATTTAAATTCAATAAATCAGATCCGAGGTTCAGGAATTTAGGACAGACGTCTTTCCGTTAAATCCAACAGTAATTGACACACGAAGAAATATCGGATCACACAATTAGAGCCAAATGAATAATTCAAGTCAAGCGAATAATTTATGTTAAAATCAAATAACCAGTTTAGTTGAGTTCAGGGAAAGAATTTACCAGCGAGTTGAGTCGGAGAAAAATCAGGGACGATGATTAACTAATCTTATCGAGTGCGGGCGCGCGGACAAAGCTCGAACGGTGCGCGGGCGCTAGCACAGGCAGGCGCTCGGGCAAGTGCGTGCGGACGCAGGCGGGCGGGCGGCGGGCGCGCGCGGGCTGGCGCTAGGGCAGGGCGCGGGGTGGGCGCGTGTGAGGGCGGCGGGTGGCGGGAGCGCCGGCGAAGGCGGATTCGCGGAGCGGGCGCCAGCAGGCGCCCGGGGGCCCCGCGAGCGCGGTCGCCCGGGCGCGCGAGCGCGGCGCGCGGGGCGTGGGGGCAAGGCCGGTGCGCAGGGGCAGAATCGGGCGGTCGAGCTCGCCGGCAGCGGCGAGGCACGGTCGAGTGCGGCGAGGCCCAGTGAGGCGAGGCGCGGCTGAGCATGGCGAGGCGAGGCGAGGCGCGGCCGAGCAAGGCGAGGCGAGGCCCGGCAAAGCAAGGAGGTAGCGGAACTGCGCGGTCGGACGAGTCGGGCTGAACTGCGAGGTTGCTGCGAGCGGAGAGAGCTTCGAAGAATTTTTTTTATTTTTTTTTATTTTTAAAAAGTGGATAACTAGGCTAATTTGAGGATTCTCACCAAAGGCTAACCCTACCCTTTCCTTCACCGGAATATCGACCCCTTAACCCGGATCTAGGCTCTGAGAAAACTCAAACATAATTCATTCATCACAATACTCTATATTTTTATAATGCAATGCGACCTCTTTATATAGAGAGATCCCATGTAGAAATTTGAAAATACAATATTAAATGTAGAAAATAAAATACCAAATAAATCAAAGCAAATATGGAACTAATTCTATTACAATAAAATAAAATCAGCTCCAAATGTGGTGAGTCTTCAATTCTTTCCAGATATGCTCTGAATCAAATCAAATCAAATTTAAATAAAGCTAATATGGAAATCTCTAATAGCTCTAATTAATTTGAATTTGAATTTTGATTCAGCACATGACGTCATCCTGGCCATCCAATTTGATGCTGATCTGGGTCCCCACCAATTCTTCCCATGTGGGAGGAACTCGACCCCGTCGAGTATGGGTCATGCGACTCATGTGTCTCCGAGTGGGTCAGATCAACTGTAACCTTTGAGCCTCCTGAAAAAGTAAAATTCTCCACCGAACCAAATATCACTGATAATTGAATTCTATTAAAATTACTTGCTCAACAAGCTTATTCAATTAGCTCTAAAATTATTGAGGTAGATTTTGGCTGTGGACTCTCATGGGTAAAGCTACACTCAAAGGGAACAAAAGGCTATTGCTTCACTAGGTATTACTGTTGGGTCCTGATAACCAATAGATCTGAAATATTGAAAGTATCAACTATTTCCAAGATCTAATAATAATATTCAAACTTATTCAGTTGACCCAATTTAATAAAAATTTTAAAATAAATTAAATTATAGATTTAATTATATTAAATTACCATAATAAAATATTTAGAATTTTTTTTCTACACTTAATTATAATAGCTCACCATTAAGTTTACTGATTTCATTTATTTTATAATATATAAATAAAGAAATTGACACATGCAATGAACTAAATGCAAATACAAATACTGACTAGACTCAATCCTAATACAAATGCAAACTAGATTTATGACCTAACTAATGCTTACGGGATAATTAATTCTGATTATAGGCATGCGGATAATAAGTTAAAGTGACGAGCGATGCGGTTCATAATAGGTGCCATAAAGTTCTCCAGAAATATCTGGCGAACTGTACAGCACACCAATTAGATGTTCGCATAGCCAACCACTCAGTCTCACGCGCCATTTGCCTATATAGGTCTATAGGTGTCGAGTTCTTATTAGATCGATGATATGTATAGTTATGCTTAGCTAAATCAAACCTATTGACCTCAGAACGATCGTGACCTATAATCATCTCAATATGATCGATAGTGTTATCAATACAATAAGATGATTTAGTGGCATCTATCGAATCTAGGATTTGCTCTTCTTTATGACTCATCTCTATGATTATTTTCTCAACTTGACTTTCAACTTCTATCCTATAATTATCTTCCTCGTGCATCTCATCCTCGTACTTCTCGTACTCCTCGGCTAAATTAGGATCTGCTATATAAATAGATATAGGTAACGAATCAAATTTTAATGCTTCAGGAAGAATGAAAGTCTCTGTAGAAAACTCATTCAATACTTCTTTCACGAGAAAATTAGATTGGTCACCTATAGTCTCAATAGGTCTGATAATGGGAGTAGGAATTGGAGCAATTGGTACTAATCTAGGCTCATGTTGTTTATTAGGTGTGGATATGCGATCAAACTTTGCGATAAACTCGGTCAACATAGCTTCTAATTTGGGATCCATGGAAATAGGGAAGCTAGACCTAGTGGGCATATGCAAATAGAAATAAATATGCCTAAATGCACCCTATTCCAACCATGCTCTGATATCAAGTTGATGCGGGACGGAAAAAAGAATGCAAATGATATTTTATATTTATATTCAGCAAAAATTGATTGGCAGATTATTTTAATTAAGAGAAAAATATTTTCTAGATAAATTATATGATAAATAAGATTTTGAATCCCGTAAATTAAGATATTTTAAAATTAAAATTAAACTGGATCGTATGATAAATAAGAATTTATCAATTTAGATTAGGGCGTCAATTTAAATTCAATAAATCAGATCTGAGGTTCAGGAATTTAGGACAGACATCTTACCGTTAAATCCAACAGTAATTATCACACAAAGAAATATCGGATCATACAATTAGAGCCAAATTAATAATTCAAATCAAGCGAATAATTTATATTAAAATCAAATAATAGTTTAGTTGAGTTCAGGAAAAGAATTTACCAGTTGAGTCGGAGAAAAATCAGGGACGATGATTAACTAATTTGATCGAGTGCGGGCGCGCGGACAAAGCTCGAACGGTGCGCGGGTGCGAGCACAGGCAGGCGCTCGGGCGGGTGCGTGCGGACGCAGGCGGGCGG
>KZ451885.1:2179342-2195461 GCA_002786265.1 Apostasia shenzhenica | reverse complement strand
AGCAGGAGCGCGCGCGGGCAAGCGGAGAGCGCGGCTGGGCGTGGAAACGGGCGCGCGGCAGGCAGCGCAGGCGGGCAAACGGAGTCTGGCAGGCGGGCGAGCTCGACGGCCGGCAGGCAGGCGGGCGGCTGCGGAGGAATGGCGCCGCAGGCCGCACGCGCGCTTGGTGCGGGGGTGCGCGCCGGGCGAGCGCAGGGCCAGGCGCGATGAGGCGGCGGCGCGGGAGCGCCGGGTGCAAGGCGGGCGGCGTGGCGGGCGGAGCGTGGCGGGCGCCTATGCGCGTGCGCTGGAGCGCAGGCGCGCGGCGCTGGTGCGCGGGGCGCTCGAGGGGGGGGGGGCGGGAGCACGCGGGCAGGCCGGTGCGGCGCGGGCGGGCGGAGGCGGAGAGCGCGGCGCGCGCAGGCAAGCGAGGCACGCGCGGTGCGGCTCTCGGGCGGGCGCGCGGCGGCGTCGACGCTTTCCGGTGCCGGTGGCTCAGGCTGCGGGAGCTAGGAGGGCGACAGAGCGGCAGCGGGCCGATGCGCGGCGGTTTCCCGAACGCGCAGAGAGGAAGAAAAGGGAAAGTGGGCTGGGAAATTACATCCAGGCCTGGATTTTGTTGAGTTGTAGAAGGAAAAGTTTTTTTTTTTTTTTATTTTTTAATTTAAGTGAATAACTAGGCTATTTGAGGATTCTCACCAAGGCTAACCCTACTCTTTCCTTCACGGATTCGACCCCTTAACCCGGATCTAGGCTCTGAGAAAAACTTCAAACAAATTCATTCATCCACAATAACTCTCTATTTTTATAATGCAAGTGTCGACTCTGTATATAGAGAGATCCCATGTAGAAAATTTTGAAAATACATATTAATGTCAGAAATAAAATCCAAATAAATCAAAGCAAATATGGAACTAATTTATTACAATAAAATAAATCAGTTCCAATGTGGTGAGTGCTTCAAATCTTTTCAGATATGGCTCTGAATCAAATCAAATAATTTTAAATAAAGTAAATATGGAAATTCTCTAATAGCTCTAGATTAATTTGATTTGAATTTTTGATTCAGCACATGAGTCATCCTGGCCATTCCAAATTTGATTTGTGATCTGGGTCCCCACCAATGTCAATTCTTTTTCAGACACTCCAGAATTATTTATCAATGGATTGCAATTGTTTTTTGGGGCAAAATAACGCTGATACACTTCATCATCGCTCTTAAAATGGGGCCAACCTTGCTGTATTATAATATTTAATTTTCTTTTTGTTAATTTTCATCTCTTGGTGTTTTGAGCTTCATCTTAAATAAATCTACAGACTAAGAAGCACGGAGACGATACGGGACACGGGACACGAACAACGGCACGGGGATATGTCAATTTAAAAAAAAATTGGACACGACTCTTCTAGGCCACACGTAGATAAATAAATTATTTATTTACTAGAATTTAATAAAAATAAAAGAAACTATAAATTGATCAAATATATGTGATAGAAAAATTATAGAAAAGTTAAAAATGGCAATTCTAACAGGACTAAATCAAATATAAAAAACGTAAGGGGGAAGAAAGGAGGAGACAAAAACAGTGGAACAAGAAGAAAAAAAAACTAGAGAGCGTAGAAGAGAAGAAAAAGGAGAGGAGGAGAAGAAAAGAAAGGAGGAGGAAGGAGGAGGAGGAGAAAAAACAGAGAAAGAAAGAAGGCAGAAGAAGAAGAAGAAAAATAGAGGAAAAAAAACAAAGTAAAAAAAATACAGAAGAGAAGAAGAAGAAGAAAAGAGGAGAAAGGGAAGAAGGGAAGAGAAGGAGGAGGAGAAAAAGTAGTGAATGGGAAAAATTAGAGAAGAAGAAGGATAAAGGAGAAACAACAGTGAATGAAGGAAGAAAAATAGAGAAGAAGAAGAAAAAAAAACAGAGAGAAGAAGAGAGAAGAGGAGGAGAAGGGGAGGAGAGGAAAAAGCAGTAATGAAGAGAAAAAAACAGAGAAGAAAAAAAAAAACAGAGAAGAAAAAGAGAAGAGGAAGGAAGGAGGAGGAGGAGGAAAAAGCAGTGAATGAAGAAAAGAAAACAGAATAGAGAAGAAAAAAAAAAAAACAAGATCTACGCTGGCGCTGCGACGCGACGGAGAGGATGATGCATACGGACAACGCTAGGGCAAACGCGTTTGAACGCGATTTTTTTGGAATATAATTTTTATTTTTATTAAATTTAATTAATTAATAATTGAGCCGTGTCCAAGTGTCCTGCAAGTGTTCCCTGCAAGTGTCTATAAGTGTCTAGAAGTGTTCGAGCAAGTGTCTAGCCGTGTCCTAAATTTTTTTTTTAAATTAAAAAATTGGGACACGTGTCTCGCGATGTCCGTGGTGTGTCCCGTGTCCCGACACCGCCAGCGGCTACTTCTTATGAAGTGTCCGTGCTTTTTAGTCTACAAGGATAGTATTGTGGCTCCAATTTTTTTGGCTATACTCATTTTTTGTGGTGTTTTAGTGGTTTTGTTTAGCAGTTTTGGTGAGTCAAGCAAGGTCATGCTTTAGCTGGGTTTGGCCTTGTTGTATGGATCTTCAAAGTTATTCGACAAAGCTGTTTGATTTTTTGCTGGTTTATGTTTCTAATCCATTAAATGGAATATGAGTTGTAGTTTTGGAATTTTTTTTACAACTTTTTGTAAGACTGATCCCGCTGGGTTGTCAGCATAAAGGAAAGGGAACGAAGGCGAGAAAAAGAACAAAAGGAAGGGGGACAGGGCTTGATAATAATAGATAGACACATTGGTTTGTAGCTAAACTTACTGAACTTCTACTCCTGGAATGGCAATCAATCTTTATGGGATTCGTGTCGACTCCGTGTATTTTTCAGTTCTAACTAATTCTGATGGCAGGCTTGATTTTTCAGCTTGATTATGAAAGGGAGAGGACAATTTTTGGGAACAAGATGCCCAGCGTCATGTTGGTTTGATTGGAATAGGAATGTATGAAGGCACTATTTTTTACAATGGTCTCCTTACAGAAAGTGGAGGCCTGAGCTTCTACCAGCAAGGTGATTGGCCTCTCTTAATTCTTCCACGGGAAATTGAGAAAATTATTGTAGTATCCCATTCTTGTTATAGGCATATCTTATCATCTCACGATCATTGAAAGCTCTGACATGATATCTATATATATATCTTATGTCTTCTACATATTTTGACAATTTGGCATTTCCGACCATGGTGATGTTTGTTCTTTCTTCCTTTGATTTTAATAAATGTTTCTTATCATCTAACAATATGCAGTGTTAAAAAAATTACAAAACGGTATATTTTTAGATATATTTGATGGAAAAGATCACAATACATAATTCACACTTCCACTACACTGTATTCATATTTTCCTTGTGTAGTTCTGGGTCAAAATAGCTTTGTCTTACAAAATGTTTCTCCTTTCCGTTTATCTTGCGGCTTTCCCTTGCCAAATTAACATTTTTAACATGTTTACACCACCTAATAGTTTCTTATCTGGCATACTTCACATGAGAGGATTTGAAAAGAATTAATGAATTTAGGGATTGTAAGCATTTAGATTGACATAAAAGGATTACAAATGTGAGTTATCATTTACCCTTGCTATGCAAATTGTGGATATTATTTCCTTTGCAAGCCTTGAGCTCATGGGTTGAACATTACTATACTGATTCAAAAAGAAATTCAAATCATGATTAAGTTGTGAAAATGTATTAGATCATGAAAGTGTTTGCAGCATTCAATACTTGCTTAAGTTAATTAAAATTAACACTAAGCAGAGAATTTGTATTTAATTCCTGAGATATTGGTCTGAAGAATGTTCATGTTAGTTGTCTGATCATTGCTACAAGAGTGGGCATGCCAAATATATTGAGAAGACAAATCAATGATTTATCAAGAGATCTGGCATTCATTCAAAACTGGAGATGTGGCAAAATAATCAGAATAGGAAAGATAACAGACAAAACTCAAACCTATAGCCACTTGACAACATATGTCTTCAGTGGCCGACTTCTGAAGGACTAATCAGAGTGTCACGATGTTTGGTTTGGATGTTGATTGTGTTTACTATGTAATTGTTACTTCTCGCTGTGAGTGATTTACGCACATTTACAGCTGGTAGTTGCAATGTGAGATAAAATATTGGATTTAAAATTTTAACTTTCTTTTGGGATGAATCATGGTTGCTGGAACTTAACATCTTGACTTGGATACTCATTGATGAAATTGTGTGAAAAAACCACAAATCTCAATATTCCTTATTCGGGCGCGCAGGCGCTGGCGCGCGGGGGCGCGAGCGCGGGGCATTGTCATATAAATTTGAATTTATCCTAAAATAGTTTCACCAACTATAAAGTTTCATGACTCTCCTAATTTACATTTATCATGATAACATGACAATTCCAATGTTACGTCCTTTCTATTAACCAATTCTAGACAGTTGAGATAGATTGGTGAAGAATGTCCCACATAGAGGTTATTCTTATTTTCTAACCTTTGCATTGTACTACATAATTGAAGTCGTTTTTACTGATCTGTGCTTGTTCTGTGCCACATATCCAAGTTGAAACAATGCTGAAGTTTTGTTGATTGAGATGTCAAGACAGTTAACTTAATTGATCATCAGTAGTTTAATCACAATTTCACGGATGTTAATTATTGCAGAAAGACAGTGATGCTGTAAAAGATGCACTTGATAAGCTAAACCAAATTGGTTGGGCCAAGAAGTGGAGTTCCCAACCCTATGTTTCACGTCGTACTGTTAGTTTTGATTATTGTATTACCCAAGATTTTATAGTTCTATATATTCATTTGTTTTCACTCTTTGTTGGACTCGTTTGCAGTAGAGTTTGTGGTGTTATCACTTAAAAGACTCATTTGAACTGAATGTAGACATCTCTGAGGGAGCTGACCACACTCGGATTAAAAAATGCTGAGAATCTTGCTATTCCAAGTATTAGAAATGATGTAAGCCCTGTGATTTGTTAATTTCTTTCCATGACTTTTCTACAAATTGTGTGAATAATTAAGAAGCTGGGCAACATACCCATATGAGATCCATGAATGTGATTGGGATTTCTCTCTCTTTTGGAATTAACAAGATGTTTCATGAATTCAACAAGCTCCACTTCAGTCAAATCTTGAACCTTTTTATATAATGTGTTCCTGTTACATCCAATAAATTCATGAGAGGCCTGTTTCTTGCTTATGCAGGCAGCTTTTCTTTTTACGGTTGTTGGGACTACAGGATTCCTAGCTGTCCTTGCTGGTCAACTACCAGGGGTATTTATCTGCTTGAATAAGCTTAATGTTATTTTAAGACGTTTGTAGTATTCTCCGCTTAAGATTAATTCTTTCCATAAGTAATAATACATAAGTGGGTATGTGAAGATAGCCCTTTCATATTTGAGATATATAAAGAAATGTTACATTTTTGGGTAAATTACCCCATACCATTGAGGTTAGGGTAGGAGTGTTAAAAATATCAGGAGCTCGAAACTCGCTCGGAATTCATTCGGTTTTTTAATCGACTTGAAATCCGTTAGAAAATTTTGAATCGAAAAATAAGGTGAGGACTTTGGCTCGAAGTTCATTTCGAGCCAATTTTGGGTTGGCCCTAGCTTGTTCGAAATATGATTCGATTTAGTTCAATGTATAACGTAAATAATTTTGATATAATATATATATATATATATATATATGAAATGTCATTACATACAACTTAGCTAGTAGTTTAGTAGTAA
Organism: Apostasia shenzhenica; assembly: GCA_002786265.1. Lineage (NCBI taxonomy): Eukaryota > Viridiplantae > Streptophyta > Magnoliopsida > Asparagales > Orchidaceae > Apostasia > Apostasia shenzhenica. Next base: position 2,189,741 of record KZ451885.1, on the reverse strand, counting down.
AGTGGATGAGATTTAAGGCTTATTCTTGTCAAGGTTTAGGAATCAAATCCACTTGGATACATAATATTCTTACATTTTTTTACAATTACAAGCCGATTCGAATCATGATTCAAGTCAACACGGAATCAAGTTGATTCGAGCCGAGCCGGCTTAAATCATGTCCCATTTCAATTTTAGACCGATTTCAAGCTAGCTAAGCTTAAGATTTTGGATTTTGAATTTCCTTCAGCTCGCTCAAAATCAGTCCGATAATAGCCCTAGGTTAGGGCATGATATCACATATGATGATGAATTTAAAATCTCTTTATTTGGTCCCTCAGATTCTTTAAAATTTTCAACATAGTTCGTAAGATCAACTTAAATATTTCACATAATTTTTTTAAACAACTTTTGTTTGTTCTATCAAATCACATGAGCAACACATGACTCGTAAGATATTTTAAAAAGCATAATTAGTATTTAAAAAAAAGCTTTAATAATTATTTTCACCATTCTTCCTCTTTCACCCCTCTCTCCTCGTGCCAAATGGATTGAAGTTCTCTCTCTCTCTTTGTCCCCACTCTCTCCCTGCCTTTGTCTTTTACCTTAAGGAGGATTAGCTATGAGTGTTAAGGTTTTATCGCCCTTTTCTACTTCCTTCATTCTTTTCCTCTTCTCCAATCTTATCCACTCCATATCTGTCTAATATCTTACATGTTAGGTTGCCAATACTCCTTTAGGAGAAAGATTTGATCCCATTCTTGTCTTCAACTCCACTTGGAACCTCTCTCAGAAGATTGTGTGATATTTTGCATTAATCTCAAGAACCTGGGTATAATTTATCCTTGATTTTTTTAAAAAAAATATTTTTGATAAAGATTTATGTTGAGTGATCACTACCTTAAAAAGCATTTGCGTGCATTGTGAAAATAGTGTTGTTAATTTACTTTTAGCCTATTCCGTAAATATAAGTGTTGTCTCTTTTTAATTAATTATTTACATCCAATAAATAAAACCCTTCTTTTTTACTAGAAAGATCTTAAAACTACTTCTTCCTAAAGATTTTATGTATGATTTAAATGTTTCCTTTAAAGTACATTGTAGAATAAAACACTTCTATTAAGAAGCTAGATAATAGATGTACTGAGAATTCTAACCATATCTTAATCGAAGTAGTAAAATGTTATGTTAAATCTCTATTTATCAACTAACATAAAAACTTAAGTTTATGAGTTATGGCTAAGGGTGTTAAATATTCGAAACTTGAAACTCGAAACTCGCTCAGAACTCGTTCGATTTTTGAATCAACTCGAAATCGGCTCAAAAATTTTGAATCGAATCATGAGCTAAGGACTTTGGCTCGAAGCTTATTTCGAGCCAATTTCGAGTTGACTTTAGCTCGCTCGAAACATGATTCGATTTGGCTCGAAATTATATGTATAACATAAATAATATTAATATATAATGTAAATATATAAATATATATAAAATGTCATTTTATATAATTTAGTTAGTAGTTTAGTGGTAGAGTGGAGGAGATTTAAAGTTTATTTTCCTCAAGGTCTAGGGATCAAATATTTTTGGACACAATATTTTTACATTTTTTTACAATTACGAGTCGATTCAAATCATAATTCGAGCCGGCTTGAAATCGAGTCATTTCGAGCCAAGTAGGCTCGAATCATATCCTATTTCGATTTCGAATCGATTTCTAGCCGAACCGTACTCAAAATTTTCGATTTCAAGTTGCCTTTGACTCCCTCGAAATCGATCCGATAACAGCCCTAGTTATGGCTCAGGAATAATTTTATATTCTAATGCGCATGCCCCTCACTTGCAAACTTATTCACTTTGCTGTGTGGGTTTCAGCATAGTTACTTTTTTAAACTTATATTATAGATAATTGAGTATCACCTGGATTCGAACTTGAGACCTATGCCTATAATGTCATGTTAAATCTCTGGTGACTAACCGATTTAAAAGCTTAATCATGTAGGTTATGGCCCAATAATAGTTTTGTATTCAACACATTAGATCCGGATGCCTCCATTGCATTGTTATTTTTAACTTCATTGTTCTAATTTCTTTCTCTATTATTTGAGCAATATACCTCAACAAGTATGAATTATAACTTCGATATAAACCGGTTAATCAGCTTTTTTATTTTATTTATATATGTAATAGATCAGCCTGTTGTAGATATTGTTTATTTTGACTTTTGATAAACTATGTGGTTGAACAGCTTCCAGGGAAGGTCTTCCATCTCAGGATTACTCTAACCCAAGCACGCTTAACTGCAGAGTTTCTTATCATTAGTCTCATAGTTTTGCCTAAAAGCGCGTCTATGAGGGTATGAGTGCGTTTTCATATACCCAACATTTTTCCCGTGCTTAGATAATGTGAGATTTATCTAAAGGTGCATCACTCACGAGATATTACAATATATTTTAACTTTTGTTTCTCACAGCAACTCAATAAATCACATTTCCCATAAATATACAGAAATGTTCAGCACTGCTACTTACTAATCTTTTAGGTTTGCAGGATTGGGGATTCTTTGTACCTTATCTAGTTGAATGAGCGAAGCAGCAGTTGGTAGATCTGAGCATGTAACTAAAGCTCTTGATTAATCTCATGCATCATCCCTTATAGAAATTTACTAATTTGAATGCCTTCTCCATCAGTCTTCTTCAAGCTGCCATAAGTGGATTTTCTTCATTTTTTCCTGATTACCAAGAGAGGATTGCTAGACATGAAGCTGCTCATTTTCTAGGTAATTATCTTTTTTTTTTAAATGTATCTATAATTCTCTGCAAATAATTCATATGCAACTAAATTGGCGAGCCAAAGTATTTGCTATCATAAACATTGCTTGTGGGTAAATCCCTCTCCTGGATAGAAATATTGTCAAACTGATTAGCTTAAGCATTTTTTTCTGATTATTTAGTTGCCTACTTAATTGGTCTGCCAATCCTGAATTATTCGCTGGATATTGGCAAGGAGCACGTCAATCTAAGTGATGAGAGGTTGCAAAAGCTTGTATATAGTGGGAAGCTGGACGATAAGGAATTGGACAGGTATCAACTTTATAATTTCAATCTCAACTTTTGTAAGGCCATCTATTTGCAAATATTTTACTTTATGTCCTGAAGCTTTTTTGGCTTTGGATGATAAAAAATTATTTCACTCGGGTGGCTGAAATAGCTTATAGCTGTTCAGCGTCCATTCTCAAGCTGGAGAGCTGTGCCACGTGCATAACAACGAGAAAATACTATTTTACATAATTGTTTTTGTGTGAGTATTTCTTTAGTTTTATAAGTTTTTTTTAAAGTTTTTATACATTTATAAAGGAAAAATGACCATGTAAAGTAAAAAAAGTGCTCATACAAAGTAAAAAGTTGCTCATACAAAATATCATTTTTGGTATAACCATTTTTTATATTTTGTTTGAATATTTTTTTACTTTGTATAGACCTTTTTTATTTTGTATATTTATATAAATCAAACAAAATATTCATAAAAAAATGATGCAAAATGGCGTTTTCTCGTCATTACTCATGTGGCTTAGCTCTGCACTCTTATGCAGCGCATTGAGATTGGGTGTTGAACATCCTAGCTAAAGCGGTGCCCAAATCCAATAATTTCCCTGGATGATGGCTTTTTTTAGAAAAATATATGTGATGATAATTAAAGTTATGATAAAAATAAAGTCAATTGATGTTAGAGTTTATGCAAAAATAAGATATAAAATAATTTTTATATATTTTTAATTAACAAATGAATTTGGCCATGTCTTTAGTCTTTTTGCCTTTTGCCAAACGGGCCATACCTCCAAATCTATTGATGCCCCTTCTTACCTTATATCTCTCCTATTAAACTGTCTTTGTAGAAAAGCTAGAAGATAAAGAAAGGTCTATTGAAATATTTTTACATATTTGTCATCCTGCTTGTGCTCAGTGCCCAGAACTCTACTTAAAGAACATTTCATGGCTAAGAATGAAAGAAATCTATTGCTAAATCCGATTCCCAGCAGATCTGTTCACACTCCAGGTAAAAGCTTTGTGATTCCATCAAACTTTTAAAAATGTCAACCTTAGCTGTTTTTCATGAGCTTGTGTTTTATGATTCTAGAGGTTCATTAACAGAAGCAAGACCAATCTCACCAAAGTGCAGCAACAGAATCTAACGAGATGGGCAGTAAGATTCTCATCCAATTCATTTATCACCCGTCCCATTTAATTAATGAGTATTAAAATTTACAATCTAAACACGAGCCGATTATTTTATCAACTTAAACTAAGTTAAATTGAGTCAGGTTTGACTAAACTCATCAGCACGATAAATTTAAGATGCAAAATTTGTGAGTTTGGGTCCAAATCCAAATTCAACCAGCTGGTTGAACAAGTCCAAATTATAGTCCAGTATTATAATTGAATAGATCTGAAACCAAATTTTTTGCTACTATGAATCAACAACTTTCAAGCTGAATATAAATAAAGTTTCAATGTTGAACTTGACATAATTAGATCTTATATTACGCTAAAGTCTAGTTTAAAGCTCATTAAATAATGTAAAAAAATTATTACAAAAGGAACTGTATGCAGGTCCTGCTTGCTGGCTCCCTCTTGAAGAACAACAAAGCTGCTCATGAAGCTCTCGTGGCTTCCATGTCCAAGAAGTTTGGGATTTTAGATTGCATCAAAGCAATAGAGAATGTCTCCTAGCTAGATCTGCATGCTCAAATGATTGAAGAATAATTTTCATTCTTGAATTTAATTTTCCTAAGAAAATTGATTGATTGTAAGACCGAAGTTGTTTTTAACACTGATAGAAAAAAAAAAGGTCGAGAATTATCACTAATCTTAAAAAAATAATAATCTACATAATATTAAATACATCGTAATTTCATATAATATATATATTCGAACCTTTTTTTGCAAATTTTCCCATTCGTGTGAGGCATCACCTGATCTCGTATTGAAGAATTACATGTCATCAGACCAGTCGCTCAGATCTCTCTCAAAGAACAGCCCGTCAATTATGTTGTCGACGAGTGAGTCGACGAACGAGTTGCAGCTCAGAGTGAGCATTTGGCCGATCCGGGCCCTGGCGCTGGAGAACCAAGCGAAGGCAGCGGCCGAGGCGACGACGGCCAGGCAGATCCCAGCGGCGCCGGCGATCTGTTCAAAATTCAGCTTCTTGAAGATGGAGTTCCCAGTAACCAACTCGACTCCCACAGCGGCGGCGAATGCGATCTGCCGTGAAATCCGCATGTAAGTTATAATCGAAGGATTTGGGAGAGTTGGGCTGAAATTCCGGCAGACTCACCATCGCGAGCCGGCCGGAGACGATCTCGAACTCGTGGCTGTGGCGGGCGCTCTCGACGTAATTCGCGAGGGAGGCGAAGAAGGACGAGGCGTCGGAACCGGAATCCCTCGCCGGAGATCGGATCGCTCCGGAACCGTACGATCGGAGGTTGCAGAGACGGGGCTGCAGCAAGACTTTCCCACCAGATGGCGACTGATCAGCCGCCGATCGTAGTCTCTGGATCGCCGCGGGCATGTTCTTCTTCCTGTCGCTAATGCCTTCCGCCGGTGTAAGAAGCTCGCAGATGATCGCCGTCGTTGCTCCGGCCGCCGCCATACGGCACGGTGGCTAGTGATTCCTTGCAACGACGCAGTGTGAACTGTGAAGTTAAAGAAAGCAAGCGATAGAGAGGTTGCGTAGGAACCTGGGGGACGTTGATATTACGATCTGCAATTGCTGCGGTGACCTTACCGTATTGCCACCGACTCACACCAGCCTAAATAAATAAGAAATAATTAATTAAATATTTAAAATATCTTTTTTATATATAAATGAATTCTTTATATGCTTTAAAAATATCCTAGTTCATTACATCTCAGTATCTCACCGGCGGCGGTAACTGGACTCAGCTATCAATTTGTCTTATTCGCGGTGCCTCAGGAATCCACGTACTCCGGGGCCCACCTTTTGGGCGTGGCTCGTTTTTTCTTCGCTGGAGTTTCTTTCATTCCCCATTTAATTGGCTAATGCATCATGTGAATCGTGCGATCAAGATCAGACGGTTGTGAGTCTAATATTCTCTTGTTCTGTCAAAAAAAAAGGACTGTAGTGTTCTCTTTAATGACACGTGTCCGACCTGGTTGGATCGTCGTTTAGGGCTTGTTTGGTTGGAGGATAGATTTGGGTAAAAAAATAGAAAATATTTTATTTTATAGAGTTGATGGGAAAGAAATTTATTTTAATATTGGGAGGTGTGTTGGATGTGAAATAAAGTTGATTTTAAGGTTGGAATTTGTGTTAGATGTGAAATAAAGTTGATTTTTAAGGTTGGAATTTGTGTTGGATGTGAAATAAAGTTATTAAAATTTATAATAAAATTAAAATATTATTATTTTATTAATTGACCCATTTTTAGGGCTTTGCCAAACAAGCCCTTAATGCCGAAATTTTGACCGCTACGGTCGCATTATGGTCTCGTTTGATGTCATCTTAAAAAAAAATAAAAACAAATTTATTTTAACATTAAAATTATGTAAAATATGAAATAAAATTAATTTTAAAATTAAATTTTATATTAAATGTAAAATAAAATTATTAAAATTTATGATAAAGTTAAAATATTTATAATTTTTTTATAAAATATTAGATTTGATATGTTTTGGATAGTCACACAAGACCTATGTGGCCTGCTAAGGAACTAAGCATGGGGCCCAAAATTCATTTGTATTTTGGATGTTCATTCACAATGCAGAGAACCGAGTAATTAGGGAGAGAAAAAAAACTATTAAGTTAGAAGAATTTGGGTTCTAGCCCTACTTAAGTCGAACAATTTTAAGTAGAGCTTTGAGCCACAATTTAAACTTGAGTGTCATTTTAAGTTAAGTTTGAGTTAAAATTGGCTCATTCGATATTGACTCGAATGACAAGAAATAAGTTATTTAACACAAGAGAAATGCATTGTAGCTTTATAAATGATTTTAAATTTTAAACCCTGTTGACATGGAAAGTAGGGGGTCCCAAGAGAAAAAGAGATAGAAGAGAGTTGCGAGAGACGATAGCGCGCATATGGCTGAAACCTGTTGGTTGAGGCTTAGAAGAAGAAAGGAGCATCTAGAAAAGCATACAGAGAATTTAAGGTAGTTCAGCGATGAGATCCCCTACATCCACCAGGATGAGCTCGAAATGTTTCACTATATCTCAAAGAGGAGGCCGCTTGGGCCAAGTACAGATATGACCAAAGCTCAGAAAAAAGGGCTCTCTGTACAGAGGGAGGAAATGAAGAAGGAGAAGAAGATCTCTGTGCGACTCGTCCTCCTTAGTTCTTCCCTTCCTTCTAAGCTCTGTTCAAGGATATTTATAGGGCGCAGTGTTGATTTTTCGAAGTGGGATGCACATTTGAAGTTGAGCCCATGCTGGTGGTCCCACCTCTGTCGGTCTTGGAGAAGGCCAGTAGTAGTGGGTGAAGCAAGTGGCTTCTTGATCTTCGCACCTTATGGAAACTTGCAGTGAGTGGTGGGGGCCCATGCTATCAGGATGTTCTGAAGGGATCCGACGAAACATCATGGACGATGGTCGTGGCCAATGTTTGAAGGCTCGACCAAACCTCGTGGCCGATGATTGGAGTTCCGATGCCTGCAAGGGAAGGAACTTTGTTAGCGAAATATCATGCTAAATGTTTGCCACTTGTAAGACTGTGATGCAGCGCTAGAGCCACATGTAAGCAAACCCAATTTTAAACTTAATTTTATTTATGCAGCATCATTGCTAAAAAAAATCTTAATTGGCTTTGCTGTTTCAAATTATTTACGAAAGATATATAACATTAGTTTTAAAAAATATGCGTGATAATTCCATTAACCATTAGAGTGGATTCAAAAATTTTTTGTAGGTTCCAAAAAATAAAAATATATCATTTTGATCTCATTCGCCCAATTTTTTTTTCCACATAAGTTTTTTTAATAATTTATTAATTTAATCGTTAAGTTATTATTTTAAAAAAATTAACAATAAATATTTTTAATTATTATTTTTAACTCTGGTTTCCTTTTTTCCTCTATAATTTAATCTGCAATAGTAACTTTTTATGCTTAAATATGTATTATTATTTTAGAAAAAAAATAATTTGACGATTAAACTCAATAAATTTTATAAAAGATGAACCACATGAAAAAATTTTAAGCGAAAGAAACTCAAACGGTATAATCTTATTTTTGTAAATTTATGTGAAATCAAACCCTACATCAGAAACTTGAATGAATTTATTCTAATATATTATTATATAATTATATATATAATATTTTTATATATTATTTAAAATATATATTTTCTAATCAGCTAGAGCTCAAATAATTTTAAATTGATCTGGATCAGCTGGAAATCATTTCAAATTTGAGATGGGCTAAACTTGAAAATATTGATCGAGTTGTAAGCACCAACTCACATAAACTTGAATCATTTACATCCCTAATATTATTGAGCTCATTTAAATAAATATATATATACATATATTTATATCTATATATATTATAGAAAGAATTTTTTTTTCAATATTTGTAAAAAAAAAATTAAATTTAATTGAAGATATGTTTTATTAAACACTATAAATAACGTGAAATAAATTTAGAAGATATTTGATTTGATATTATATTATTTAAATATTGTAAGATTTAAATATCATATTTTCAGTGATAATTTTATAATTTTTAGAAAATTATCAAAAAATATAATCAAATTAAATAATTATTTTTAAAATATTTTATCAAGACAATCTATTATTTTTACTAGACTATTTCGGACAGCCTGCACCAGAGAGACATTGGATGAAGTCTATGACTTTGAGAATTGTCATCGCATTAAGGTACAAACTTATACTGCATACATTTAGTCAGAATAATTAAAGTTATTTTACTCACTTGCCATTAAGGTTCCCTCCAGTTTCAGACCAAGAGCGTCGGGAAATAGCTATCGCCTATGCTGGCCGATACTTCGTACAAGTTTTCTTACACCTCGTTACCCTGTACCACCCTTTCTAACGTGGTTGTGGAATCATTCATCTAACGAAGCTAAAGGATGGACAGCTCGTTATAGGACACGTGTTAATTTGTTTTATGAAATAATGGGTACATGACTTAACGGTCCGGGTGCAGAATTTGGAGAAAAATATTGATTAGAATTTGTGTTTTCATATATTTTGATGTATTTTTTTTTGTATTATTGCATGTACTCTTCCCTAAATATGACTAAAATAATATTGGGTTTGTTCTGAAAAATATGTTTGTTTGCAAGTTATATATATAATCGCTTTTGCCACAAATGAAACATTATTGCAAAAAGAAAGAATCATTTATATTTTAAATAAATAATGTTAAATAAATTAATAAAGAACAAAAAAAAAGAATAAAAATAAAAATAAAAGACAAAAAATAAGTAAATCAAAAACTATTATAAATAAAAGACAAAAAAATTTAAAATATAAATCTAATAATAAAATATTTAATAAATGATTTATTAGAAAACTAAAAAGAAAGTGAACTTTATTTTATATCTAATAATATGTATAATGAAGAAAGAAAATTAATTATAATATATTATGAAGTATTTCAGCAATTTCTAACCACTTTTTAATAATTACCTATTTGGATAAGAAAAATAAAAGATGTAGTAAATAAATTTTTTGCTCTGCATTCAAATTTAAAAATAATAAAATATTTTTGTGATGTGCAAATGTTTTAAAATGTGAAAAAAACATTAGAATACATCACATAATTACGGAGCACCGTGTTGGGGAACAGAGGAGTGAGTGATGCGAACAAAGGTTAAAGGGTAATCGAAGTTAAATATTATGCTAAGTAGTAATTGAGGAAGAGAATCAGTTTTGATTTTATGCCATCGGTAGATCTAACGTAGTGGGTATGGGTATTTATAAACCCGACATAAACCTGTCCCGTTGTCATTTTTAACTTGTGTAGATAGATGTCATGTATAATACCTAAACTTTAATTAGTACAAATTGTTTGTTAATTAAAATGCTTGATGTTTAATGTTTGAAATTCATAATTATTTAAATAATATAATTGTTAAATTAATTATGAGTTTGTTATAAATAAACTAAAGGGATCTATTTGTGAATTTAAGGCCTCATTTTGTTTGAGTTTTTTTTTAAATGAAAAAAAAATATTTTATTTTTAAAATTTAATGAAAAAAAATTATTTTAATATTAAAAAATATGTAAAATGTGAAATACTTTCAATTCTAATATTCATATTTGTGTTAGTTTTTGAAATAAAATTTAAATTTTATATAATTGAAATTTGTGCTAGACAAAAAAATTGCCTCTAAACAAACGAAGCATAAAAGTCTCATTAAAGGCCTCGTTTGATTTAAGGGCGAGATT
>KZ451885.1:2100832-2172118 GCA_002786265.1 Apostasia shenzhenica | reverse complement strand
TTTTGCTCAGCATAAATTTCAATTATAAAAGTCAACTTTATTTTATATCAATATAAATATGAATATTATAATTAAAAGTATTTCACATTCTACCCACTTTTTAATAATAAAATAAATTTCTCTCTCATTAAATTTAAAAAATAAAATATTTTTTTTCATGTTTAAAAGAAAAACTTGAACCAAACGGGGCCTTTAAATGTGAATGCTCACACATGAAATAAATTAAGTATTTTATGTAAAATTTGTAGAATTATTGATTTTTATTTTAAATTTAAAAATATTTAAATAATTTGAAATTAAATCTAACCATAAGAGGAAAAAAATAGAGATTGCAAATATTAATTTAACTATTAAAAGCTCACCTCATCTTCTCCTCCACCTTCTCCCTCCTTCCTCGCACCATTCCCTTCCCCTCCTTCACCATTTGCTCTAATTATAATATTAAAATTTAATTTATTTTACGTCTAATATATTTTATGTAAAAAATTAAATTTATTTTACTTTTTATAAATTTATTAAAATAATTTTATATATAATAATATATTTTTTCTTTTTAAATTTTAACGCCAAATTTATCCTCTACTTAGAGAAGTAAATTTTTTTATACTTGAGCTTAATTTACTGAACCAAATTTCAAATTTTAAGTAAAAAATACCTTAGTGGTTTAGGCATGTGTTAGGCGGGCTTATGAGTATTGGCTGATTCAAATTTAAAATTTAATGAAATCTACTTATTTTGTTTATTTATAATAATTCTCTTTTTTATTTTTTATTTTTTCACAAATATTCTAATTCCAGTACCTCAATTAGAAAATATATTAGTGTGAATTTATTAATAAACAATTTCTATATATAAATATATAGTTAATTTTTAATTATATTTTAGTCCATAAATTTTAAAATTTATTAAAATTTATATTTTGAAATTTTAATAATAATAAAAATAAAAAATATAAATTAATATTTTATGTTAGCTTTTAAGAAATAATTTATTATTATATTTTAAAATTTTAATTTTACTCTCTTTCGTCTTACTCCCTAGTGGAAGCAGGCAGAGCTGCAAAAAGGGTCGGCCACTCCCTCCCTCCACTCTCTCCCTAAACAGGCCGCATGCCCTCTTTCGCTGTCTCTCGCTCTCTCACATGTGCATGCATAGGATTTATGTGTTTGCATTTGAGTGCATAGATGAGTGTGTGAGTCTGTACCTGTGCTCTCACACGTTTGAGTGCGTAGATTCGCCTGTAGCTAAGAGAAGCGAAAGCTAGAATTTTATTTATTTTAAAAAAATAATGGTAAATATGAAAAATTTAATCACTCAAGAAGATGAAATTAAAAATTTATAAGAAAAAACAAAGGAAGTACCAAAATGTTATATAAGTTAAAATTTACAAATTTTCATCAAATTTTCATCAAATTTTTAAAAATTATAAAAAAAAATGTAATTAAAGATTAATTATGGGGGAGCTTTCAGTAATTAACACAAATGTAATTTTTTTTATGGTTATTGTCATACGCTGCCTCTCATCTGGTTCGCCTCCTGCGACGCGGACAAAGCAAGTGGGATCGCCGGATCTCTGGTCGAGATCGGCGAAATAGAGGCGGAGAAGATGGAAGATCTCGGAATCGAAGCAAAGGAAGCCGCCGTACGCGAGGTCGCGAAGCTGCTTCCGCTACCAGAGTTACTCGCTTCCATCGCCTCCATCAAAGCCGACTACACCTCTAGGCAGCAGGTTAGATTTTCTTTATTCAAGTCCCACGTGAATTAGCTGAGTACTCGAAAGCCGCTTGCTACTCCATTTATCTAGTTCTAAATAATTTGTAAGCTTCAATTCGATCTCGGGCTTTTTTACGAGCTTTTATAGGAGGGATACTAGAGAAAGTAAAAGGGATTTATGAACATATTTTTTGTTTTTTTGTGTGGAAGTTTTGTAAACTATAATGGTCGGAAGTGTCTTAAAATTTCAAGGAATGCATGATCAATATGTTCTCGTGTGGTCATCGTGTTTGTATGGTGAAGTCTCGAGGTCTAGCTGATATTTTAATAACATTCTGTAGTTTTGTGAAGTTGTGGAAGTTAGGTGATCCCTATACCACTGTGCGTTGTTTCCTATCGAGATGTTTTCTGTGATTGTGAAGAGAAGATATGAAGGATGCTGCTTGAGTTGAAGGGTCTGATCTTGGTAGCTGATGGGTAACAGGTTTCCACAAAAAGTTCAAGCTAACATGGTGAAGTGCATATACATACATACATACGGGCTACTGCCCACACTTCATATTATTTAGATCATCCTCTATGTGAGGAATTATACTGTCGTGAAACTATTTGGATCAATCTACTAGTGAACAAATTTAGCTATCCATTGTCCTTGGTAAATTTTATCAAAAATTGATCCATATTCAAGTATGACTATTGAAATGTAACAATTGTTTTTTGTTTTTTTTGCATATTATCAAATAGCCTTCTGTTAGTTAAAATGGCTATCTTCAGTATGATGATCAATAACAACAACAACAATCAAGCCTTAATCCCACTAGGTGGGGTCGGCTACATGAATCCTTTGTTTTTATTGCACTCTATCAGTTACCAAGTTCTTATCTAAGTCTAAGTAACTAAGATCACTCCTTATAGTTTCTTGCCATATCTTCTTTGGTCTCCCTCTTCCTCTTTGTACATGGGCAAAATCCAATAACTCAATTCTTCTAACTGAAGCTTCAATCGGCCTACGATTTAGAAGTTCAAACCATCTAAGCCGACTTTCTCTAAGTTTATCCTCAATTAATGCAACACCAACTTTCCTTCGGATATACTCATTTTTCATTTTATCCTTTCATGTATATCCACACATCCATCTTAACATCCTCATTTCTGCAACATTTATTTTATTTGTATATTTTCTCTTTGCAAGCCAGCATTCAGCACCATATATTATCGATGGTCTTACTACAGTTTTATCAAATTTACCCTTGATTCTGGATAAAATTTTTCTATCGCACAACATACCAGAAGCATTTCTCCATTTTACCCATCTTGCTTGAATCCTGCTAATAACGTTATTATCTATTTCACTATCATTTTGTATAATTGATCTAAGGTGTCTAAAGCGCTCAGTCTTATTGATAATTTGATCACTAATTGTCAAATCTTCAATATAAGTATTTCTTTCTTGACTAAATGTGCACTCTATATATTTTATTTTTTATCTACCAAGATGAAAACCTTTAGATTCTAGAGCATTTCTCTAAAGCTCTAGTTTCGCTTTAACTTCCTCTTTAGTTTTCTCAACAAGTACAATATCATCTGCGAAGAGCATATACAAGGCACTTTATCTTGGATATGTCCAGTCATGACTTCCATAATCAAAGCAAAAGGATACGGACTTAAAGTCGAGCCTTGGTGTAATCCAACTGTAATAGGAAAATCCTTAGTCAAACCTCCTTGTGTCCGAACACAGGTAACAGCTCCTTCACACATGTCTTTAATAACTTGAATATAAGCAGTGTAAATTTCTTTCTTTTCTAAAACACTCCAAAGTACTTCTCTTGAGACTTTATCTTAAGTTTTTTTCAAATCAATAAAAACCAAATGAAGATTTTCCTTTTTCTCCTTAAATTTCTCCATTAAATTTCTTAATAAATGAATGGCTTCTATAGTAGATCTACCTGGCATAAAATCAAACTGATTCTCTAATACCTTAGCATTACGGCGTAACCTTTGTTCGATCACCCTCTCCCAAAGTTTTAAAGTATGACTTATTAATTTAATTTCTCTATAATTGACACAATTTTATACATTGCTTTTATTCTTATAAATAGGTACTAATATACTCTTTCTTCATTCATTTGACATCTTTTTAGTTTTCAAAATCATATTAAACAATCTAGTGAGCCAAAAAACTCCTTTATCTCCTAAGCATTTCCAAATATCTACTGAGATGTTATCTGGTTCTACTGTTTTTTTATGCTTCATCTTCATTAAAGCTTTCCAGACTTCAACTTTACTAATACGTCGGATGTAAGAGTAATTTTTACTTTCTTTTAGGGTGCTGAATTCTGTAAGATCAATTAAATTTTCACAACCTTCATTGAAAAGCAGATAAAATTGAAAAGCTGCTTCAGTATGATGATCAAGTACATAAAATTTTTAACGCATGTCCTGATTGATTTAAGCATCCTTTCATATATATATATGTTAAAAGAAGAAGATAACACTAGATAGAGTTATCTATATGAATAATTTGATTCCATTGCACTTTATCAAATAACGATTTCTCATTTAGCTTTAAGGATGCAAGTTCAATCCTTATAGTTTTTTACGATGTCTTTTTTGGTATTTTTCTTCCTCTTTTTTACATGAGCAAGATCCAATAACCCAACTCTCTTTACTAGATTTTCTATCGATCTACGATATATATGTCTAAAACATAAGCTGACTTTCTTTGAGCTTATCCTTACTTGAAACTATTCCTACATTTTCTCGGATAACTTATTTTTCTTTTCATTCTTTCGTATATATCTACTCATCTACTTCAACATTTTCATTTTTGTGATACTTATTTTGTTTGTATGTTTTGTTTTATAGGCCACCACTTAACACCATATAATATTAGCGGTGTTACTATTACCCTAATAAGATTTACCTTTAAGTCTGAATGAGATTTTTCTATCACATAACACACCAGATACATTCCTCCACTTGATACATCATACTTGGATTTTGCTAATAATGTCATCCTCTATTTTATCATTATTTTGTAAGATTGATCTGAGGTATTTAAATCGTCCACTCTTTCGGATAACTTGATCACCAATTGTCCTCTCCAATACATGTGATTTTATTTTGATTAAATTTGCATCTCATATATTTGGTTTTAAATCTAATAAGACAAAAAACCTTTATACTTGAGCTATTTTTCTATAGCTCGAGTTTCACCTTTATGTTATATATTCCGACTTTATTATTTACTTGAACAATATCATTTATAGCATGGTTCTATTCATGCATGGACATGTAAGATTAACTTATCTGCTGCACAATGCAAAAGCATTTGTTGAATTTGTGCCCATGCATACTTCTTTCAAGTAATGTCATTTCTTTTTTCCAGGCAAATGATGCACAACTTAGCACAATGGTTGCTGAACAGGCAAGCTTATCATTCTTTCTTTTCATTGTTTATCTTTTGTCTCCTATATAGTTTTGTGGTTCATGAAGAGCTTGTTTCTTTTTATTATCAAATGAAAGTAAATTGCGCACTTGACTTCCAATTTTCTGTTATCTTTTTTTTGGCACACTTCTCATAACATATCCAAGCTTTTTGTATTTCCTTTTGTCTGACAGGTTGAGCAAGCTCATGCTGGTATAGATGCCCTTGGTTTATCTCAAAAGACAATTAACCAACTGCGTGAAAATTTTGTTTCAATTGAAAAGTATGCTTTCAGTTCATTGTTATTCAACTCTTTTTAGTCCCGAGAATATCAAGAATGCTATATCCTATTGTCATAAACTTGTTTTTTTTAACCTGTTACTTTTATGTGCATATTAATCCGAGTTGAATGACATCCCAGGTTGTGCCAGGAATGCCAGACACTTATTGAAAATCATGACAAAATTAAGCTTCTTAGCAATGCGAGGAACAACTTGAACACCACTCTAAAGGTTGGTGGTCGGTGACTTTTTTTTTATGGAAAGACTATTTTTTTAATTCAGATTTTTGTCTAATTACATGTGTCCCTTGGTTATATGCTTTTTTTAGTATTGAGTATGTTGTTTTTACCATAAAAAAATATGCTTTTTTTTTGTTTGCTCACAAATTTAGACTTGATGATATGTAATTTAACCAAAGCATCTGGATACTCTTGGTTTCTGTTGTTGCTGTTATGTACTCTTCAATTAGTCTAGACTGTAATTAGAGTAATTAGGCATTTTGGTAGTGTATCATGGCTCATCAGCTTTTTCATTGGCTGTCACGCTGATTGCTCTGTCCTATTAGGATGTTGGAGGAATGATGTCCATTTCTATTGAAGCAGCTGCTGCTCGTGATTCCCTGCACGATGACAGAGAACTTATTCACACATACGAGGTATATTCAATTTTTGCTGCAGTGTTTGCATTTCCAAACTTACGGCATTCTTTGTTTCGAAAGAATTATTTATCCTATATGTGGTTGTAATTTTTTACTTTAAAGTTACATTAATAACTGATTATGATTGGGTATACTGGATTAGAGGCTAACAGCGCTAGATGGTAAGAGACGTTTTGCATTAGCAGCTGCAGCATCTCACAAGGAAGAGGTTGGCAGGCTAAGGTATGTTCATTCTTCATGTGTCACACACCATTTAGATTTGCTTATCCAGATAGAGTAGGGAGACTCCTTAAAATATTTCATTCTACCAATGTTTTACTCCAATTTATAGGTTCTGCAATATACTTGAGTTTAATTGGTTAGATCTTGACCAATGCTATTTCCATTCGAATCAGCAATGTTTTGTGAATGTCTTAATTACTTCCAACAAGTTAGCCAGATTGAGAAGTACCCCTATCTGAAATCATTCTTCAGTGTTTAAGATGATTCAGTCAAATATAGTCCTTTCAAGAAAGATTTAAACCTATGAAGCACCGATACTTTATGAAACTTGACGTATCTGTACCGTATCTGTATCAGATACCGATACTCCCTGATACTTAATCGATATGTATCCGATACGTCACGTGGTGTATCAATTTTTATTTTTGTTTTTTAAAAATTTGATACTTCTCCGATACCTTTCCGATATTTTTTCGATACTTATCTAATACTTCTCGATTCTTCTAATTAGAGAAAAAAATGTTAAAATGGTCGGTTCAGCCCACACTATAAAAAAATATAAAAATATCTCATATATAAAGAACAACTTATACATAGATTTGAACGTTAAATTTGAGAGAGAGATACTGGGCTACGCAATTGGGATCACAAAAAGTTTTACACGTGCTAGTATTTCGACAATGGAAAAAGATTTAGTATTTGCAAGCAGCTATGTATTTACTTTTGCTAACCTTTTTTGTAATTTTACAGATACTAGTGATATTTTTGCTTTTTTATATTAACCGATATTGTCTTTACTTTTATTGGATGTCTATTATTAAAGTTTTAATCAAGCTCATAATATGGAAAATATAAGAATTTGGTATTTTTATTTTATCTATTCATTTAGTCAGAGACTTGAAGTATATATTCTTTAGTCAAGTCAATATATTTTGGTTATGTCACAGAATCTGTATTATTAATTGTATCTTATTTGTATTAAATTAATCGATTTGGATCAAATTTAAATTGAAAATGAAACTAATCTACTGATATATATTTAAACTCTTATTTCATGTAAATAATCTGATAGGTTGGAAAGTAATTAAATAAACTTCATGATATTATATTAAATTTAAATTTTTTTAAAATTCAGTAGTTAAAAGATATTTTTCTTAAATAAAATTATCCATAATATTGCTTTAAGTGATATAAAAATGTTTGAAAAAATATAATTAATTTGAAAAAAATTTAAAAGATATTTTTAAAATTATAGCAATAATTTGTATAAGTTATTCTCATATATTATAAAATTTTACTTTAAATATGAGGATATAATATATTATATGTACATGCATAATAGCCGTATCCTGATGTATTCGTATCCTATTTTTTTATGTTTATCGTATCGTCGTATCTGTATCGTATTGTATCATATCTGTATCACCGTATCGTACTCGTGCTTAATAGATTCAAACTAATTTTGTCTTAGGTTTCTTTTTTAATATGTATTTTGATGAATTCATATCATAATTGATTCGATAAGTTTTACATTGGTTGTTAACTTTCTCATGCAACCCTCCACGTTTCTCATCTGGGACTTGTGACATGGTAATGACGCGTAACCTGGTTCGGACACAAGGAAATTTGATTAAGAATTTTTCTATTATAGTTGGATTATATCAAGACTTCGATTTAAGTCTATATCTTTTTGCTTTGGCTATGATATGTTTGACTGGACATATTTAAAGATGAGGTGTCATGGTGTATGCTCTTTGTAGTTGATATTGTTCTTATTGATAAAACTAAAGAGAGAGTCAAAGTGAAACTCGAGCTTTGGAGGAATACTTTAGAATTTAAAGATTTTTATTTCAGTAGATCAAAAACTGAATATACGAAGTGCACATTTAGTCAAAAAAGAAGCACTTATATTGGTGATGTGATAATTGGTGACCAAATTGTTAAGAAGAATGGGCGCCTTAAATACCTTGGATCAATCATACAAAATGATGGTGAAATAGATAATGATATTATTAGCATAATCCAAGCAGGATAAGTAAAATGAAGAAATCTTTCTGGTGTTGTGCGATAGAAATTTTCATCAGACTTATGGGTAAATTTTATAAAACTGTAGTAAGATTGGCGATATATGATGTTGAATGCTGGTGTACAAAAGGAAAACAGATAAATAAAATAAGTGTTGTAGAAATGAGGATGCTATGGTAGATGTATGATTATACATGAAATGATAGAATAAGAAATGAGTATATCTGCGAAAAAGTTTAAGTTGCACTAATTGAAGATAAACTTAAAGAAAGTCGACTTAGATGGTTTGGACATGTAAATCATAGGCCGATTGAGGCTCCAGTTATGAAAATTGAGTTATTAGATTTTACCCATGTACAAAAAGGAAAAGGAGACTAAAGCAAATATTGAAAAAAGCTATCAGGAGTGATCTTACTCACTTAGACCTAGATAAGGATTTGTTAATTGATAGAGCGCAATGGAAATAAAAGATTCATGTAGCCGACTACACCTAGTGAGATTAAGGCTTTATTGTTGTTGTTGTATCTGTATTTTGATGAAATTCTGATATCCATGATACCATTCTTTTCAGATGATATTTGTTTAGAAAATTGCTTCTCTTTACTAATTTGCCGATTAGTAACACTATTGATACATTTAACTCTATGGGTGGCTATATTTCTACCATTTTCTGCAGAGAGTACTTCGAAGATGTAGATCAAACTTGGGAGACATTTGAAAAGACGCTTTGGGGACATATTTCTAATTTCTATAAGCTTGGGAAGGAAAGGTACAACCATCCTAGCTAATTCTATTTTAGTTATACTGCATGCATTCAATTTTGTAAACTTTTATGGTTAACCTTGTTTATGTACAATATATTTCCACTACTTTATGATAATATAGCTACTGGATAACCTTTTTTATAGATAGGTATTTGATTAAGGTCATGATTTTTGAATTATGGTGCTTGTCACTTTAGCAAGAATTATTTGGTTATACATGCATGCAATAATGGAGTCAGGAACCGTTCCTCATTGTTGGCCCTGGACCGGTTCCACCAATTAGCGGAAATAGAATCATGAATAGACTCGGAATTAGTCCAGTTTGGTCTATTGGCCACCCCTGCTCCAATACCATCCGCAGCACAATGATTTCTTATTCTAGCATTTCTAGTGTTACAATACATCCATTTCAATGTTCCATTCCAGAACAATAAAGCTTGTTGCAAGTGCTTTCTATCTTGCCAATATTGAAGTGCATAAACTAAATTTGGTCTTGTTGCTTTCCGCAAACATTGTCTTATTTGCCTATAGTTATATCCAGATGCAAAGCCGGCCATATTATTGTTCGACCAGAATTTCTTCAACATTAAGCTTTAAAGTCTTATAATCATAACAACAGAAAAATATTTAGCACGCATATTGTTAACAAGGATGGCACTATAATTAATTAGTAGGCATACAATTAATAAATATGAATGTAGCGTAACTGCATTCAACAAGCAAACATTAGTTCAAACAGGTATTTGTTCCCCTACTTAAAAAGAAAGTTTCAAGAATTTTGTATTCATAAACAATCAACTAAAAAATATAAATTTTATTCCCATTTGTTGCATTTTTAATTAATTAATCATGACTAAAGAACATAGTTGATCCATCTCTAGCTGCAACATTTAAAGATTTGTCCTCTTGTCTATATCAGTAAGACAGGATATCTCTCAATCGTCACCAAGTACTTGATCAAGCCCTCTTCAAAACTTGGACAATTTATTCCTTATGACATCCATTAATCATCATTTAGCAGAATAGCTGATTCTGCTTGTCATGAATTATAGCGTTGAATTATTAGTTATGAAATACCCTGCTAATTAAAAGAAAAAACTAAATAAATAAAATCACTTGTTGCGAACTAGTTCTAGAATTAGTTCTTTTTAGAACTGGTACAATTAGTTCTATCAGTTCAATAAAGATGGAACTAAAACGGTCTATCCTAACTACCAAACCGGAACAAATACCTGTGTGAACTGATACTAGTTCTCGTACTGAACTAGATTTACTAGACCAGTTTTGGTGTAAATTTGGTTCGGTATTGACCCCTATATTGGATGACATCTTGTGAAGTTGAGGTTATGGGAGATTATGTATTTTCATGGTATGTAGTATAGTGCAGGGTATGAGCATTGGGAGAGTTTATATAACTAATAGAGAAAATCTTTTGAAGAAAATTGGTGGTTCAAAATTAACTTGGTTACATGTTGCACAAAGGGATTAAATGTGATAAAATGAATACCACGTGTTGCATAGGACAAGTTGATTGGAGAGAAAGGATTCATGAAGTCAACCACAAATAGTTGTCATATGGTTATTGATGATGATTGTGTTGTGATATGGTTATTGATGTTGATTATGCTTTGGTTTAGATGTTTTCTCACAAATTACATAGAGCATAGTGAACTAGCTATCAATGAACTTTGATGGTTCCCATAATACTTCTGAGGGCTCTTACATTGACCTGGGTATTTGAGGTAATAGTCAAATTTTTGCTACTATCAAAAAAAGGTCAAATTTTTGCATGTGAAACTTTTTGTGGTATTGCAACTTGCGGCATAGTTGATCGATAAAAAGTACCTAAGAAATAAAAGTATGGTCGTTTGCCATACGGGAAATATCAAGCAAAATTGCTGTTCTAATGGTTGATAAAATGTGCGAACAAAGTTCGACTTGGTTAACAATAAACCAATCCTTCCTTGAAATGGAAATCATACACCAATCTCAAGTTTAAAACTTTCCCCAAATGAAACGTTTGCGTTTATTTGTTATTGTATTTTAGAACTTAAATGAGTTATATGACAGAGGCTAGGTATGCAAGGTATATTTGAGTTGAATTTTAGTTCTAATGCGTTACATGGAGCCAGGTGCATAAGTTCTACAATATGACAGAACAAGAGAATTTATGTCTGATGAGAGTTTGAACTTTAATTTAAATAAAAATATGAAGATCAATAGAGTTATATGGAAAATTAAGCATACCATTAAAAGCTGAAAATAAGAATATAATATTTTAACTGGAGTTTAACAACCGTAATGAGGATTTGCTGTAGATATGGAAATAAGTGGTTCTAAGTTAATTAATCCCTTGACATTATGCTTATGTTGCTATTTGTTAGTTTAGAATATGACTATAATAACCAAGAATATATTGTTTCCAAGGCTAATTATTCGCCTATTATTGACACATTGCTAAATCATCCATGCTTTTGTCCTATCTAGGAGTGTATGTTCCCCTGTTTTTCCTGAATCTGTTCTTGGCCATTATTGCATTAGTTTGAAAAGCTTGATAATGCACTATGCCTTCTTTTTTGAAAGAGAAGAACACTGATTTCCTTTTAATTTTTAATTCTTGCAGCCCACAAACTCTTGTTCGAGCTTTGAGGTATGGCTATTATTTTGCTATAGTACTTCTTTTAATAGTTCTTCCTGCCTTTGATTCTGGTTATTTAGAGAAGTTTACTTTGTGACAGTTCATATGCTTTTTCATCAATTGTCTTTTGAACATGAAACATTTCTCAGTCTAATTTCCAGATGGAAGATCCGGTGACAAATTTGTAGCTGACACTTCATTCCAAATGTATCATCTAGTCCTTTGTTAGTTGAGATTTCACTGCCTTGAACAAGTTCTTCATTTGCATTAAACGTGTTAACAAGTTAGAGTTCGTAAAACTGGCCTGAATATTTGGGATTTAGCTTTTGAAATGACTGGTGATGATGGCATGGGATGTTGACTAATGATGCAAGATTTGCTCTTTCTTGAATGAAGATCTATGTCAAGACTTTCATTCAAATGATGAATTTTGTAAAATCCAGTTTCAGTTTCTTTTGGCATGTAGTATGCACAAATTCACTCCATCAGTCAGTGCAAATTGTCTTAGCAGCCAACCTGTCCACAGCTTATATATAATGATAATCTGTAACCCTCCTTTTTAATGGAAATTACCAATGGTAATCCAGTTGTTTTTTCGCTTCTATTTTGGAAATTAATGATCATATGGATGCTTTGAAATCTTCTTGAACAAACAATGAAAGTACTAGCTGATAATAAATAAATATAAATGAAAAAAAAGGCCAAATCAATTCTATGTAGTTTATGATATGAGTATGGTTATATGGACATAATTTTAAGACTCTTAAATATCATTAGAAAATGATGTAAGTATTCCCTGATGGATGTGATGATATCTCCATTTTCTCATTTTATATGGCATATATGAGTTACGGCTGTCTCATCTAAGATGGCTTGCATATGATCCAAATTAAGCCATTCGTGCCCAATAGTGGTCGAATGCCAGATTGGATTTGAGTTGAGCACTCCCCACATAATAGGAGTTTAAGTTATGGCTAGGATATCCTATTTCTATATAACCACTTGGTAGATCTAGCACTATGATGTCATGGAACAAAAGAATATTTTCAGTCAAGTCGTGGTTTAGACTCTGGCTACATTAATGGAATAATATATGGAATAGTGAAGAAATGGAAGAGAAATGCATGTTGCTGTCACAGTTCCTGATCATAGAATCAGGATTTTAGATCAAAGCATTTTATATGAGAATGATTTGTATGTTAGACTTTTTTGGCAGTCCTTATTCCACTGATGTACGTTAATGCCAATAGGGAGATGTTCTAGCTTGAAATTAACAAGGAAGGCCTGCTATGTTCTACAAATGTAAATTTTGAATCTTTCAGGGAACATGTTCTTTCCTTACTATCTATATGATTTTTGTTGCTTGAAATTTAGGAGCACATCATATTCACTTCTGCCTTACTTTATCAAAGTGTCATACTGAAAGATACCAATTCCAGGGTGACTGAAATGCAAGAAATCCTTGATCAGCAACTGGCAGAAGAGGCAGCTGAGGCTGAGGGTGGGGGGACCATAGCATTGATTACAACTGCCAGAAGAGCTGCAAAGTAAATAACTCAACTGATTTCATTTAATGGTTAAATTTGACAGTCTGCATCTCGAACTACTTTTAAACAGCTGTATGTCCGATTTATCTATTATTAACTAACCATCATTTTTTATGATCAAAAAAAAAAAATAACCATCATTTTTGGGCTATATTATCCTCAAGGAAAGAGCTATTCTGATAATGTTGCTAACTTTTGTGGCAGTTAAGATGAATTTTCCTCTAATATATGTGTTAGTATGTCTTTTCAACTTGGGGATCTTTATGAAACGCTGCTTGTTGAATGTGGGATACCTAAGCAGTGGTGCCTGGGCTATTGGAATATGAATTGCTATGGGATCAACATATAATATACGAGGAATGTTATGTGTACCATTTAATTGCTTTTAGGATATAGTAGAGTACTGCTGTGGGTGTGCATGAGTTGTGATTACTGTTACATTTACTCAGCTGTGATACTGTTACATTTACTCAGCTGTGATACTGTTATATTTCCTAAATATTCAGCAATGACAGTTAAGTTTGACATACTCATGGATGTGGAACTGTGTATCCAGTGCCATCATGTATAGACTGAAGATTATCAAATATGCATCTTATGTGTTAAAATAATGTTTTTACCAAAATTTGATCTTGTTTAACTTGTGAATAAGCCTTATGTACTCCAAGTTAAGTAATCAAAATATTTCATTCCGTTTATACTTCATTTGTTTTTGGAAATAAAGGTCCTTATGATTAGCAGAAAAGGGGCAGGAGCTGCAGCATCACCAAGAAATCTGGCAAACGAGAAGAAAACCCAGGGTAAATGCTACAAGGATAAGTGCTATGAGCAGATGAGGAAAACTGTTGAAGAAAGATTTAACAAGTTGCTGACACAGGTTTACTACATGTTCCATAGATTCTGAAACTTTCTGACATGGACCAAGGTCTTGCACCTTTGTCAAGTATGCACTCCATGCTTCTGCTAAGCACTATCTTGTTTGTGCAGCTTGTGTTTGAGGATCTAAAAGGTGCTTTAGAGGAAGCTCGAGAGGTTTAGATCTCTTTTCAAGCATTATTTTTCTTATTGAAGCTTCTTGTGTTAGTCCTTGACATAGTTAATTTATAGCATAGCTGAAGCCCATCTCATTTTCTATGATCATACTTTTGTGAAAGTACCAAGGTTGTAAGAAAGTTAACAAAACATAAGAGTTTCTGCAAAATTTAGCGTCAAAGTACATGAAGAAACCATTTGTTAAATGAGCTCTTGGATGAAAATGCTCTTTTAACTGATTGCGATCTTTCAGTTGTACTTAATCCTGTTTTTTTTTTGAATAGAGTTAATCCTATATTTAGTTATGTATTTTTGCTAAACCTGACTATTTTGTGATAAACTCATGCGGTACCCAAAAATTTTGTTGTTGATTATTTGTTAACTTAATCTGATACAGATGCCGTTGCAGATTTTTCTCTTCTTTAGTTTTGATGCTTTTTTTTTTTCTTCTAGATTGGAAATCAGCTTGGAGACATATATGATTATGTGGCTCCTTGTTTTCCTCCAAGGTTTGAACTATTTACTTTTTGCATTTTTTATATTCTTCATTCACAAACTTGCTTAGATGCTAAGATGGATGAGTGGATATATACGAAAAGATAGAATGAAAAATGAGTATATCTGCGAGAATGTTGGGGTAGCCTCAGTTGAGGATAAGCTTAGGGAGAGTCGGCTAAGATGATTTGGATGTATAAATCATAGGCCGATGGAAATGAGGACTTGTTATTTGATAGAGCACAATGAAAACAAATGATTTATATAGCCGACCTCATCTAGTGGGATAAAGGCTTGGTTATTGTTGTTATTATTCACAAACATGCTTATGTTAAGCAATGGCTCAGCACTAGATTCAACTATCATGCATAATAGCATTAGCTTCAAATTATTAGCCTAGCAAGTTAATCATTTTAGTTGTAATTTGTTAGCGTATCTGCTTTCATGTCTCTATGTAGGCTTATATACTATTAATAGAAACTAAGGGCATTTGACTAGCAGATCATGCTTTGTGCATTTATCCTTTTTGTATTTTGAAGGTCTTCATCTTTATAATTTTGTTTGATTTTGATAATTACTTTTAATATGCAAATGTGGATGCTTATGCTTGATCACACTAGAGCATACCTCATCAAAAATGATTGTATCGGGGTGTGGGTGTTTATTGTCTAATGATTTGGTCTAATGAAGGCAGGGAGTGATTGTCTTGGGTTCAATAAAGGCAAGGAGTGATTACGTATCTCATTAGACGTGATTGTATCGTGTTCAATCAAATCCCGATATGCTTTTGCAGATGGTTTTTTAAGCCCTTTAGAGGTTGCATCCCTTAGGAGAAGGTGTCAAGTTTGTGTTGCCCCAACATATCTCCCTAGTTCCCTGAAGACTCACGTCTCCACTAGTTGTCCCGAGGAAATTGTAAAAAAGTTGAGAGGAGAATTTATGAGTATCCTTGAGACATCGATGTGTCGTCCTTAAGGACACGAGAAACCTGTGTGGGGTCTTGGAGAAGTCTAGGTTATTCAAATATTTTGAAACTCAGAACTCGCTTGAATTTTGACTCGTTTGAACTCGAATCGAATCATTTCGAGTCAAGTTTTGACTCACACAAAGGACTCCGAATATCTTTCGAGACGAGTTCGAGTCTAACTTGACTCGCTCAAAAAATACTTAAGTTGACTCGAAATATATATTATATAAACTTAATCATATTATAGCACCAGTTGTATGATAGTGCAGTTGGATAACACTTCTCTTTTGCACTCAAGAGGTCTTGAGTTCGATCAAAAGAAAAATGGGAGTTTTTTCATTTTAACCCTTTAAATTTTAAATATAATGTGTTTGTTTAACCTGGTTAAACCATGTTAACCTTTACCTGACATGTCATATCATACATAAATTAGCTTTACTTCACACTTTACACATATACCAAAGTAATAACAAACTTAAATCACATTTGTCACACATCCCAACGTAATAATTAATTTTATTTCACATCATATACAACTCTCAATAAAAAAAATTCTCATCCAAATTTAACTTTAATCTTGTTAAAATTAACCATTACAAATGAACACTAATGACTTATCATTAACATTAATTATAGTAAATTTCATTTCGAGCTAACTCGAAATGTAGTTCGAGTTGACTAGGACTTAATACATTTCAAATCGACTAGGTTCGATTTATTTCGAGTCGAGTTGTGTGACGTTCGTGGCTGAAGAGGCAGATTAGGCTGTAGTGACCTAATTCAAGGAGGGTTGAAAGTAGAGAAACTTCTGGCAGTCTTCTAGGATGACAGAAGAGTAGGACTTCCGCCGGGCTTCTAAGTCACTGTGAGGGGCACAAGGTTGGAAAGGAAAGGAGAGATCTTGAGCTATATAAGTAATAATGTGATCCCAACTTATAGATATGCTTTTTGCAAACAAAATAGTGAGGTTAATAATGAAAACTCCATAGTTAAGCATACTTGAGCTTGAGTAGCATCTGGTTAGGTGACCTCATGGGAATCACCTCAAGTTACGTTACTTCCTAAAGCTAAAACGAACAATACTTTTTCATCTAGGTAACTAGATATTACAAGCTGAGTTTGAGTTGAGTTAAAAAACTTTGAGACAAGTTCGAGCCTATCCAAACTTGCTTGAATTCGACTAGTTAACAGCCCTTTCCTATACTTTTGGTTAGTCATCAGTCATTTAGTATATTCAGTGTTGGAGCCAAATGCTCCCTTGTACATAGCTAATAATCCTGAGAACCAAGAATTCTATTCAAATACAAAACATCCTAAAATTTGTCTTGTACTAGATGTGTTGGTATAGAAGGATTAATAAATTTCCTGTATACTTTTGATATTAACTTTTAGTTATAAGCTTTCATCCAAAAAACTTTTATTTATGAGCATCAATGGTTCTTTTATGAAATCCATGATATAATTAACATTGTTGTGTTCATTGTTGAGTGACTCATAATTTCTTAATTTTTTTGCAGATATGAAATATTTCAGCTTATGGTCAATCAATATACAGAAAGGTTTATTCAAATGCTTCGGCTCCTTAGTGATAGGGCAGATAACTTGACAAACATAGAAATCTTAAAGGTAAATAAACTTTCTTCGAGTGACCGTGCTGGTTACTTAACCTGCCTCCCTCCAAATTTTTCTAGTTGCGTGACTTGAGAAGAGTGTACTGATTGTGATGTCTTCTTTTAGACCTTGAAGTACCTTAACATCTCTGGGTGGTTATGCCTCATTTAGGTGACTGGATGGGTCGTTGAATATCAAGAAAGTCTGATTGGTCTTGGTGTTGATGAGTCCTTAGCTCAAGTATGTTCTGAAAGTGGTGCCATGGATCCGTTGATGAATGCATACATGGAAAGAATGCAGGCCACCACGAAGGTAATGAGTTTGACATGCTAATTGATTTGTCAAAACTTGCAATTGTTTACATACCTTCTATTTGAATAGATGTTAGATGATCTATGCCACCCCCAATTTCTTCGTGTTACCTACAAAAAATTCAAATCTTTCAAAATTAGTACCATAGTTAACGCTAATTAAAGTTGTTGAGTATGTTCTAGACTCTTTCTGAAGCTTCACGCCAATGATGTAGAATCAAATTTATTCATTAATGAACGCACTACCATCTTGGGTTTGCTCTAATGCCATGCAGATCCACTAGTGGCTATTTTTCGGCTGCTCGTTCCTGCATATGGAGCAGTCATGGATTATTAGCAAGTAACCCCTTGTGGGCCTGCTCCTTATTGATTTGCAATCTGTAACATGATGCTCCAGTTTTGAGCAGACTTTGCATAATATTGCTTCTCTGACTTACAGAACCCTTGCGTGCTTGTCCTGTTGTGGACGGTCCTTACGGGGTTCCTTCTTACTCTAGCAACCCCAATCTTCTCGTGGTGCCGGTTCACCTCCATGTGGAGTTAGTTTTGTTTATTGTGTTGTTCTACCTTTATAGGCGGATTTTCTCTTTTAGATAGAAACGTTTATAGACAGATAATAATGATTCTATTATTGTTAACTCAGTTGCAGTATATCCATAGTTTTTATGGTTCAATGTCTAGCTAAAGAGAGAGAGAGTTCTAGTCTCTAGGTAATAAAAGTTAATTCGATGTCCTAATGGTAATTTGCTATTTTTAGTGGTATGTCTGTATATTACAGCAATACATAACAAACTTAAAGACTAGCAAGGATGTGTATATTATTTGTCTTTCTTATCTTATCTCTTTGCCATTTAGAAATGGTACACAAACATCTTGGAGGCTGACAAGGTGCAACCTCCTAAGAAAACAGAAGATGGCAAACTGTATACTCCAGCAGCTGTGGATCTATTTCGAATCCTGACTGAACAAGTACAGATTGTTAGGGAGAACAGCACTGAAATCATGCTGTACCGTACAGCTCTGGCAATTATCCAGGCAAGCAGTGTTAATTTGGATTATTGTTGTTTTGTTTCTTTCTTT
This sequence comes from Apostasia shenzhenica, assembly GCA_002786265.1. Lineage (NCBI taxonomy): Eukaryota > Viridiplantae > Streptophyta > Magnoliopsida > Asparagales > Orchidaceae > Apostasia > Apostasia shenzhenica. Next base: position 2,153,347 of record KZ451885.1, on the reverse strand, counting down.
ATAAGTACACTACATGCCAAAATCTGTAATGCTTTTACGTTTGTTTAACAGCCAATAATATACTGAATGTATAAAATATATGAAACATCGGTAAGTACTAATCTTGATCTATGCAAATGTTGTAATATTGGGGATTTATTTCTGCTATATTATTAATATTTCAAAATGTGTAGTAATCTGATGTCCTTGACCTGCTGATGTAAAAAATACATGTACTAGAAAGGGATATGCTTTAATGCTACCTTTAAATATTAGGTATCCTGTTAACGATGGTGACTAAGAAGGCCATTATCAGATATAAGTCGAAGTGTATGATCTAAGGAAAAAATTAGACCTTATAAATGGCACAGATACTTACGTGTCATGAGAAATCTATCGTGGCAATCATGTTGAATATTTATGTTTCAAAGGATGTATGCCATCATGACCTATGTCAAGGTATGGAAAGTTATAAATTTAGATAATTGGTCCCTCAGAACGAGTAAATAGGTTTGCTTGTTATAAGATCATTCCGCTATTGTATGGTGAAAGATAAGTTATTTAAGTTTCAATTAGAATGAATGGCTTTGGTTCCAGTGGTACCAACAACAAATTGTTTCAAATCTGTTTCTATGTACTTGTGATTTTGACAAGTTTAAATCAGAAGAGAAATCCACGTAGTTGACCACAACTAGTTTCGGATAAGGTTTGTTGTTTTTGTTGTTAAGACAATTATTTTTTATCTTCAATCTTCTTCTTCTTCCTTTTAGGTTTTGATTGATTTTCAAGCAGCTGAGAAGCACAGGTTAGAAGAATCAGCTTCTGAAATTGGCTTGGAACCACTTTGTGCTATGGTTGGTGGCTTATCCATGTAATCAAGCATATTGCATACTGGATATTTATATTCGCACAATGTACGACAAAGTCTTTTGAATAATTTAGTATTTGACTGCTTAAATCAGATTAACAACAATTTGCGTTGCTATGAGCTTTCAACAGAGCTTAGCAACGGCACACTTGAAGCTCTTCCACCAAACTATGCAGAGCAAGTAAGTAGCATTATTTCCATTGTGGTTATGTTCTTGTACTCATGGTTTTTTGTACTTGAGAAACACAGGCCCCAAATTTTTTTAATACACATGCTGACAATTTGAGTTTGTAGCAGCGAAGCACTTGTCATGTTTTTCTATTACATCAAATTATTAATGAAGTATATCTTTGGTATAGAAAGCAAATTGCCTATAATATTCTCAAAAAATGTTACCTCAACCAGCTTATATAATACCCCTCAAAAAAAGAAAGCTCATATAATATTCTGCTATGTCAAATCAATTTGGAATTTCATGTTTAAATGTTATTACAAATATATTATTATTGTCTTTATGCTGTTTCACAGAGAGAGAGAGAGAGAGAGAGTAAAGAATCACAGCCCTACTCCCATCGTAGAAAACTGAATAAAAACAGTCAAAAATATCCAGAAAATTTGTCTAGTGTACTAATTAAAGTTTGGTCCTTCAAGTTACTTTTGTTCATCCATATATTTCCTTCTGTTGATGCAGGTTAATTTTGAAGATACTTGTAAAGGTTTCCTTGAGGTTGCTAAGGTTTGCTATCTTTTCTGAAAATTCCTCATAAAATTGCTATCTTTTCCACATATTTGCTTTCCAAGTGGAATCATGTAAGATGTGAGAACTTCATAATTAGTATAGCATACAAGCCAAAAATTGAGGTGCAAAGTTGTATTCTACGTTACTTTACATTTGCATAGATGTAGAAGCAACTTACAAAAAAATGTTGTAGAAGCACTTTTTGGAAATATTCTATTTGGGTTAAATTTTAGTGTTCACTATAGATTATATTTACTGTATATAATTATTCTTTATTTTTTCTGTTATTCAACTGCAGGAAGCCGTGCATCAAACTGTGAATGTTATATTTGAAGATCCAGGAGTGCAGGAGTTACTGGTCAAGCTTTATCAGAAAGGTACTCGTCCTGAAAACTTCTATAGAAAGCAGAAAGATGGATTTTGAATAATGATTGTTTTCCTGATGAATTGGCAATAAAGGCATAGCTGATTTAAAATGCTACTAATAGCGCAAATGTTATGGTTGTTACTCTGAAATGCATTGTTTTTGCGCAGGTTCTTTACCATTTTTTCCCTCTTTTTTCGTACAATGTATGTAGGACTCATGATTGCTCAGAATAAACTTCTTAGCAAATGTGGAGAAAAGGCCTTGGTGGGACCTCATGTTCTGGTGTACACTAGTCTATTTAAAACATATACAACGATGGTTCTCAACTGTCAACCTATCAATCCTCCTGAAAGCATATGATCTCATCTCTAAACATAGGATTTCATCTACAGTGGACCCTTCACCCCTAACCATGTACCTTCCCTCCTGTTTAGAATCTTATAGTACTTGGTGGAATAGTGTCACTGCTTAAGTCCAATCAAGCTTTCCACTTTCCTCCCAAATTCTCGTTTTGTAGCCAACATAATGTTGATACTGGAAAATCACTTCACATCTGAGCTATCAATGTGACAGATACCCATAGAGGTCAACCATGAAGAGTGTTAAAAGTTGAACAAAATGTATTTTAATTTATTTTCATGTATTTTCATCATTTGTTTGATTTAGTTGACCATTTTTCTTGTTAGCGCATGACTCTTTTTATTACACAAGTCCGATCACCCAAATTCCCCTTTCTGAATTGATAGGCATTTATGTCGAAAATGAAGTTGACAAGAGGATATCGTGAAGCTAGTATAATGGACGCAAGTGTTAATCCCATATATTCAATACTGGTACTGGGTTTAATTGTCAATTATGGCACTGTATCCATGCTCTTCCTGAGTATGCACCTCAAAGTCACTCTATAGCCTTATATATTTTTTCTATTGCACAACACAACATTGCAACTTACGCAATATTTCAATTGACTATATTGTGTGAGCTGCTGCACTTAAATATCATTTAATCCTTTGTTTCCTTGCACTCAACCCAGTATCTGCAGTATTTTGTCCTGCTTGAAAATCTCCTGTTTGCATGCTTAGGTTGGCAGTTTCATTTAGATTTATGTAGAAGAATATATTTTATTATATTTTTAAATGAAACGAGAAATTGATCAAAGCATACTTTTTGGTTAGGAAGCCAATTTATTGATATGTGCATTGACTTAATGCGTAGAAATTTGGATGTCTCTTATTGGAAATGCAGCAATTAGTTGTCTATTTGCCCAATCTGTCTTAAAGGTCATCAAGAATTGATAGTTTCTTTACTAACATATTTGATGTTCCTTTCTGATTATTGTTATTTTTTTAATAATGCATGACGGTGCTCTCACCTTTAATCATGTAAACAAATCGTTTACATTTTCAGATTGGTTGGAGGGCATGGTGACCGAGTATCTAGTTGCAACCTTTGGTGATTATTTCACAGATGTTAAAATGTAAGCCTTTTTTTTATTTGCCAAAGTGGATAAAATGTGTAAATTTAAAGGTTTGTGAATTCAAATGTCATCAATGTCAAAAATACCCTCTATTCTCATTCCAAAAGTCTAAATGTCTGAATGTGAGTGAATAACTGCACATCTGAAGAGCCTTTTGGGCCTAAACTTGTTTTTTCTAATCTGTTTTAGATTCCTATTGTTTCTTTTTTATTCCCTGAATTATATAAAGAGCCTATTGAACAATTTGGTATTATTAAGGAATATGAAGTTTGAATGCTCTATGGACTAGTGGTCAGAATATTTGTAACCATTTTTACATCAGCTGTTAAAAGTTTGATTATTTTAGGGCTAGCCCAGCCTTTTATATGTATGGAAGTGTTTTCCATAATCATGGATGTAGGTTCAGAACCTGCAAACATTTCTGCTTGTCCTGTATACTGTGATAGTGGCTTCTTAAGCTTGAACAAGTCCTAATGCCTAAAGATGTTTAGCGTGGTAAAAATAAATAAACCAGACAATTATACATTATCCTTACTAGACAATAGCCACTAAATTGTCTCAACTATTTTTATGTTTGTCTATATCCTCAGTATTTTAATAGGGCAATAATCCGGCCTATGTTGTACTCATGTTGGTGCTTGGCAACAAAATAATCCCGGATACCACACGGAAAGTCTTAAAAAATTTATTATATAATTTGGAATCATAGGATATGGTTTTACTTGCATGGATGATGGATATTTTGAAATAGAATGTTTTTTTAAATACATATATATATATATATTTCATTTTTTTGAAATATTTTAGAATATATTGTTTGGTGTAATAGTTATTGAGGACATGGGTCATTATAGTTAAGTTTTAATTGGGCTTCTATGACTTAGGTGTAATAAGTTTTAATTAAAGTTAAAGAGCTAGTAGTGACTAGTGAGTAAAGTTTGGGTAAATTAATGGGACATTAGCTGCTTGGAATTCATAACCATAATTTTGTTTATCCCTTAGCATGAAAAAGTTGACAGAACTTTTAGGAATTCTGCCTCCCATGGTAAAATTGTCCATCTAAACTCTTCTCTTTCCACCATGTATAAACTCCTAAAGTCCGCCCATAGTAATCAAAATCTCACGCCAAAATGATCTGCCATTTTAATAAATGGTGACATGAGCAATAGACTACTTTGCTTCTTAGTTAATAGATGTATATGTGGTCTTCCTTTATTCTGGAAATTGGATTTGATTACTTGGCTGTATAATTTCTATATGGTAGGAATCTGCTCCTTCTCTTGTCAGCCACCTTGACATTGGTAATTTACCGAGTGTTGATTTGCTTTGTAACTTCTGCCTGCTACTACTACGTTACTAATCATATGATTATACATGTAGCTGTAAATCACGATACTTCCATTGAAATATCTTCTGTTTTGATATGCAAGGTATATCGAGGAAAGATCATTCAGAAGATTTGTTGAGGCTTGCCTGGAAGAAACTATTCTAATTTATATTGATCATCTCCTTACTCAGGTTGGTACTTATGCTAGTACCGATACGATCATATTACTCTGTTGAGATCATGATGGTTTCTTTCTACAGAAAAGCTACATCAAAGAAGAAACAATTGAGCGGATGAGGCTTGATGAAGAGGTACTGATGGATTTCTTCCGAGAATACATCAATGTAACAGTGAGTATCACTTATTGCTGTTATGGATTTACTTCTATTTTCATTTTGTTTTCATGCTATATGTGTAAACTTATCTTGTCTGCAAGCTGAGCTATGCCCATTCAAATTTATGATGGGTTTAATTTATCTGTTATTAAGTTCACCTTACATTCTAAATTTGTTAGCTATAGATCTCAAAGGTGTTTTTGGCTAATATCTATTGTAATCTAGCCATCATTTAATTTCCTGAATGTCATGTTAATATTTACTTTTTTCTTTACGGAAAGGGTGAATAGGATCTCCATCCCTCTAGGTTACTCTCATGTGCAAGTAGTCCTGTATTATTTATGAATTAAGCAAAATGGTCCTTAATAAGATTGTGTAAGTGTGCATATGGGTTTTTAGTCACAGCAGAAAAAATTACAACAAACTAGAGGGACCTAGTTGCTATTTTTAAACAATAGAGACATTTTCACATAATCACATGAGGGCAAACTAGAGCGACCTATTGCTATTTACTCTTGTGGAAATTGGTTACAATAAAAATTTAGCTCTTTATTGACACATTGCCAAATTATACTTCAAGAAGCAATTATACTGTACAAATAGAAAATTCTGTATTGAAGTCATTATCCTGCTTAGATCCTGATTTTCTTGAGCTTCAATGCAGAAAGTGGAAAGCAGAGTTAAGGTGCTGGGTGATTTGAGAGAGCTTGCTTCTGCTGAAAGCCTCGACAGCTTTACCCTCATCTACACAAATATCCTTGAACATCAACCAGATTGCCCAGTATTTTCTTTCCCCAAATCCCGTATCATTTTCATTTTACAATAAGAAAACATCTTTCAAAAAAATCCCATGCCATTTTCATTCAATGTAAACGAGAATGCTTTTACTCTTTCTGCAGCCTGAGGTTGTTGAGAAACTTGTTGCGCTTCGAGAAGGCATTCCCCGCAAGGATGCTAAAGAGGTAAAAATTAAGTGGTTCACACAGAACCATCTATTTGAAAAACTTAGTTAATTCTGTTTAGTTTCTGTTTACTCATCACTGAAAGTATTGAAATTATTGTTTGATCTATATGATTTCAAATGTGTGATTTGTAATTTGAATCACTTGTATAATGATTCTTATGGAGTTCAAATTACACTATTCCCTGAAATTTTACTACCTTGGTGATGCGGAACGGAAAAAAAAAATTGCAAATGATATTTTATATTTATATTCAGCAAAATTGATTAGTAAATTATTTTAATTAAGAGAAGAATATTTTCTAGATAAATTATATGATAAATAAGATTTTTGAATCCCGTAAATTAAGATATTTTAAAATTAAAATTAAACTGGATCGTATGATAAATAAGAATTTATCAATTTAGATTAGGGTGTCAATTTAAATTCAATAAATCAGATCCGATGTTCAGGAATTTATAACAGACGCATCATAGTTAAATCCAACAGTAATTGACACACAAAGAAATATCGGGTCACATAATTAGAGCCAAATAAATAACCCAAGTCAAGCGAATAATTTGTGTTAAAGTCAAATAATCAGCTTAGTTGGGTTCAGAAAAGAATTTACCAGCTATTTGAATCGGAGAAGAGTCACTGGCGATGAGGGTTAATTGATTTGGTCGCAGTCAGACGGGTTGAAAACATCGTAGCCGATGTTATGGAGGAGGTCGTTGGCTTAAGCCTCGTGTTCGATGTTGCATGAGATCGGCAAGATCGAAGTTTGGTCCAACGTCGTGCACAAGGTTGCAGAGGCCAAACGTCGGGTGAAGAAGGTTGCAGAGGCCAACCGTCGGGGCGCAAAAGGTTGCAGAAAGCCAAGGGTCGTGCGCGAGAGGCTGCAAAAGGCCAAACGTCGTGCACGAGATTTGAGATGACCGAACTAGTGTGCACGATGTTACAGAAGGCAGAACCAGCGGGCTCGAGATCAGACGTCTTTGGCAATGACTGTTGGCTAGACGGGAGCAGTGGCTGGCTGCATGGCTAGAGCTGCGGCGGCGGGGTTGTCGGCTCTCGCGGGTAGATGCGGTTCCTAATAGGTGCCATAAAGTTCTCCAAAAAATCTGACGAACCGTACAACACACCAATTAGATGTTCGCGTAGCCAACCATTCAGTCTCATGCGCCATCTGCCTACATTGGTCTATAGGTGCTGAGTTTTTACTAAATCTAGGATATACATAAGTATGCTTAACTAGATCGAACCTATTGACCTCATAATGATTGTAGCCTATAATCATCTCAATGTGATCGATAGTATCATCAATACAGTAAGATGATTTAGTGGTTCTTATCGTATCTATGATCTATTTTTCTTTATGACTCAGCTCTATGATTATTTTCTCAACTTGACTTTCAACTTCTATCCTATAACTATCTTCCTCGTGCATCTCATCCTCGTACTTCTCGTACTCCTTGGCTAAACTAAGATCTGCTATATAAATGGATATAAGTAACGAATCAAGTTCCAATGCTTCAGGAAGAATGAAGGTCTCTGTGGAGAACTCATTCAATACTTTATACTTCTTTCACGAGGAAATTAGATTAGTCACCTATAGTATCAATAGGTCTAGCAATGAGAGTAGGAATTAGAGCAAATGGTACTAATCTAGGGTCATGTTGTTTAGGAATTATAGAGTTAACTCTATTGGATGAAAGAGAATATCTCCTACGTAAATAAATTTTGATTTCATCCCACGTTTCAAACGGCTTAAACTTACTTCAAGGACATTGATTCTCCAAATCTCTAATATAATATTTTGCTTCACTAAGAAGCATTAATTTTGCGTACTTAACTCTCTCTAACTCATTCCAACCACAATAATCAAAATAACGATCTAAATTATTTTCCCATTCTTTATATGATAAATAATCTGTCTCACCAGAAAAATAAGAATTTTTCGTGATTTCTATCGATAGTGATTTATTAAGTGTGGATATGCGGTCGAACCTTACTATAAGCTCAGATAATATAGCTTATATTTTAGAGTTCATACTTATACGATACTTATATTAGATTGCAATAAATAAAATTATAATACAGAATATGTAAAAATGATCAAATAAATGCCCTAATCTAAACCATGCTCTGATACCAAGTTGATGCGAAACGGAAAAAAAAATTGCAAATGATATTTTATATTTATATTCAGCAAAATTGATTAGCAAATTATTTTAATTAAGAGAAAAATATTTTCTAGATAAATTATATGATAAATAAGATTTTTGAATCCCGTAAATTAAGATATTTTAAAATTAAAATTAAACTGGATCGTATGATAAATAAGAATTTATCAATTTAGATTAAGGCGTCAATTTAAATTCAATAAATCAGATCCGAGGTTCAGGAATTTATAACAGACGCCTCATAGTTAAATCCAACAGTAATTGACACACAAAGAAATATCGGGTCACACAATTAGAGCCAAATAAATAACCCAAGTCAACCGAATAATTTGTGTTGAAGTCAAATAATAAGCTTAGTTGGGTTGGGGAAAGAATTTACCAGCGATTTGAATTGGAGAAGAGTCACTGGCGATGATGGTTAACTGATCTGGTCGCAGCCAAGCGGGTTGAAAACATCGTAGCCGATGTTATGGAGGAGGTCATTGGCTTAAGCCTCGTGTTCGATGTTGCAGGAGATTGGCGGGATCGAAGTTTGGTCCAACGTCGTGCACGAGGTTGCAGAGGCCAAACATCGGGCGAAGAAGGTTGCAGAGGCCAACCGTCGAGGCGCAGAAGGTTGCAGAGGCCAAACGTCGTGCGCGAGAGGCTGCAGAAGGCCAAACGTTGTGCGCGAGAGGCTGCAGAAGGCCAAACGTTGTGCGCGAGAGGCTGCAGAAGGCCAAACGTTGTGCGCGAGAGGCTGCAGAAGGCCAAACGTCGTGCACGAGGTTTGAGATGACCGAACCAGTGTGCACGATGTTACAGAAGGCAGAACCAGCGGGCTCGAGATCAGACGTCTTGGGCGATGGCTGTTGGCCAGACGCGGGCAGTGGCTGGCCGCACGGTTGGAGCTGCAGCGATGGGGTTGCCAGCTCTCGCGGGTAGCCGGCGAGTCAATGGAGGCAAAGGCGATGCGAGCGGAGCGAGCTTCAGAGGTAGGTGAGTGCGTAAAGATTTTTTTTCTCTCTTTATTTTTTTTTGAAAAGTGGATAACTAAGTTAATTTGAGGATTCCATCAAAGGATAATCCTACCCTTTCCTTCACCGAAATATTGACCCCTTAACCTGGATCTAGGCTCTGAGAAAACTCAAACATAATTTCATTCATCAAATGCTATTTTTTTTTATAATGCAAGGTGACCTCTTTATATAGAAAGATCCTATGTAGAAATTTGAAAATATAATATTAAATGCAGAAAATAAAATACTAAATAAATAAAAGCAAATATGAAATTAATTTTATTATAATAAAATAAATTAGGTCCAAATGTAGTGAGTCTCCAAATCTTTCAGATATGTTCTGAATCAAATCAAATCTAAATAAAACTAATATGAAAATTTCTAATAGCTCTAATTAATTTGAATTTGAATTTTGATTCTGATCTGTGTCCCCACCACTTGGTGAGAACCAACTCATATTCTTCTGCTTCTTGTCATCATTTCCTCCATCTTTCAGTTCAGTATTTAGATTTATCTTTCCTATGTTATGATCAATGGAGATCTAAATGCACGTAGTTCACACGACAAACTAGTGATTTATAAAATTTATGTTTGACACTAAGAAAACATGACAAAATACTTCATTCTTTCTTTATCCACCACAACAATTGTATTCTGCACTTGAGTTACTTCTAAGCTGGGTAAGGTTGGAAGAGTTGTTTGATTTGAAAACTTCACATATATCCAACATTAAACTATTCACATACATCACATTAAATGAATGAGGAAGCAATAAAAAACTTCTCTTTGAAAAAATAACTTGAGATTAGTGTTTGTGCTGTTTGTTGATTTAGTGATTTATACATGAATGCATAAGTTTATACTTTATAATGATATGTATGCAAATCTCTACGTGATCAGTTGAGTTCATGTTGACATAATCTATTGGCTTTTGTTGCTGACCAGGTGGTTCAAGAGTGCAAAGAGATATATGAGAATTCTCTGGTGGGCGGCAACCCTCCGAAAACTGGCTTCGTTTTTGGAAGGGTAAAGTGCCTGGTACAGCCGAAAGGCTTGTGGAGAAAGCTTGCTCAGTGAGATCACTCGGTGAATTGATTCTTCGGCCGCTCTTAGTTTTGCTCATTTGATCTGTCCGTTAATTCTTAGAAATTGTTGTTCTTTGTTGGCCATGGCTTTCTCCTCTCTTTAGCTTTTATACAACGCTATTAAAACCAGAGTGGATTCATCTAGTTCAACCACGAACCAGCCAGGCGCACGATGGGATGCAAATCTGACAAACCAAAAAAGGCGAAAAAACAGGTTGAACTCACAAATCAAACCATCTGCTTCATGGTTTCGCTTCTAAATTGATTGCATATTCCGCTAAATTTGAAATCCTAATTTGCTATCTTAATGAACTCATGCAATTGTGTATTTATATTAATTTGTTTGTACTTATGTTGATTATATATCGTTATTGTTCTTTGGATGAATTTTGCTACATTGATAGTGATTGTGTATGCATGGCATGATATTTGGCATAAATGTATTTTGGTGAAGTGATAATTTTTTAAAAAAATGATTTGCAGGACTTTGGATTATTATTTTTCCCTGACTAGTGACATTTTTTGATTTAGTTATTTTATTATATTTGTTTATTAATGACGATATCCCAATTATTGAAGTTCTTGTTCGAACTTCTTACCTTAATTCAAACCATTCAAGCTTGTAAGCTTAGTTTCTTGACGAGCTTCAAGTTATTCGCTCGGTACTTCAAACTAAATTTGATCTAATTTCTCTGTTCCTTTTTTTTTTTGCTAGATTTTCTGTTCTTGTTTTACATTATTTTCAAAAAGGCAATGGCTAATTTTACTGTTATAGTAAATAATTCAGGAGCATGTGCTCGCATGGCACTCAAAAATTTAAATATTATAAACTTTTTTAAATACATGCTACATAATTTAAATTTTATGATCATTGAAGTATTTAGTATTTTTATCAAATCATTGTGTGGTGAAGTATGATGGATATATTATCAATAGATATTATTTTTTCACTAAAGAATGGGATAACAAGCTAGTTGTTCAGAATAATGGAATTTTTTTAACTGCTCAAATAATATAAATATCAAGTGCAAAAGATAAAAATTTTCATATGGGTTATTTGTGCTATTTTGGTGTTATCGAAGAGATATAAGAACTTGATTATATTGATTTTCGTATTTCATTATTCAAATGTTTATGGGTAAATAGTATTGGTGGGAGCAAAATTAACGAGATGGGCTTTACATTAGTCAATTTTAATCGGATTGTTCACAAAGATGATTGTTTTATTTTTGTAAATCAAGCTAAATAAGTTTTCTATGTTGAAGATCTTGCTAATTCACAGTGGTCAATTGTTATCAGTCATAACTCAAAATTTATTATAGATGAAGATAATGATACTACTTATGAAGAGCATTAGTAAATGCTAATAAATTACTTATCAAGTTGTTTAAAAAGGTTATTAAGAATAAAAAAAATAATTATTGACAGATCTGTGATCTAATTATTAAAAAAATGTTATTACAAATAATATTGCTTATGAATATAAATAAACAAATTAAACGAATATTTGATAATATCGAACTCATTTAAATGCTGCTATACTATTTCTATTAAGATTTTAAATGTAAGTAAAATAAAAGTTATCACCACTGCCTTCACAATAGTACAGTAATATTTTTTGGATTAGTTTTTTTTTGATAGAAAGTATTTATTTTTTAATAAATGTTAACTAATCTTTTACGCTACAGAAAATTAATATATTAAATTTCTGTTTATTTACATAATGTTGCAAATTATTCATAAGTTGTATATAAAATTCATCGTAATCAAACAAAATTTCTAAACACATCTTCGTTTAAATAATTAATTTCAGGAATTGCAAGCCGTTAAATTTACAATTTAGTATTAAGTAAATAGTAATATAAATAATTGAATGCTCATATTAAAATCTCAAGTTTAAATATCCATTCTATTGTGTATAAAGCTTATTCATTATCTAAGTTTGAATTTGGATAACGGAGGGAAAATAGAAAGAATGGAGCGAAAGTAAAATTAATATTAAATATTTTTAAATCAAAAACTTGGCAACTTGGAACTTGGAACTAAAAATTTAAATACGAAATTCATATTTTCGTAATTTTAGTTTTAGTTTTTGAAATTATATATTTCTATTTTTTTTGCTGAAATGAAGGGTTGTGTTTTTTGGATTAAAAACAATAATTGAATCTATTAATTTTAATTAAAAAAATGAAAAGATATGATTAAAAATTATTGGCATTCTATAAATAAGTGACTTGGAATTTGTTAATTTTACTTTTAAAATTTTCAGACTTTTGCATGTAAGAAGCCACTGGCTTAATTTCTGAGTCATTTTGTAAATTATTCGAGTAATAATCTATTGTACGCAATAATAATTCAAATTCCTTGATCCTTTCTAGTTAACTATCAATCGATCAAACATGGCTATAATATTTGCTCAAGTTTACCTCGACTCAAATTTCTCGTGACTCGAAGTTGGCTCATCGCTTGAAATGAGATCAACATAACTCAAGCTTGACTCGACATTTCTAAATATCAATATCATTATTTGTTATAACAATTTTAAATTACAATTTTTGTCTGGACAAATCATTTAGCTCAAATAAATTTAAAACTCGACTCGAATTCGAGTGATCATAGCTCGATTCAAATTTAAAAAGATAAAATTTGAAATGGGGACCGTTGTGTCCTCAAAGGCGCACAAAGAAGATGGTGAGCTCCGGGCCGTTGCTGTCGCTGGGGCTCAGTATGTACAGCGTCTCCGAGTCCCTGCTGGCCGCCACGTGCTCGAAGAAGGCCCGCACGTACGCCATCTCGCCCTCGCGTGCGTCGACGGCTCCGTCCGGCAGGACCCCGGCGCCCATGGACACCGACCGGAGGAGCTCCATCACCGCCAGGTCCTCCGCCGCCGGCTCCCTCCTCACTCCGTACCCGCTCTTCTTCCCGTTGTAGAACACCGTCCACAGCGGCTCCTCCATCAGCCTCCTCCCGTTCTCCGCTCTCTTCTCGCACTCCAGCGCGATCCTCACCATCCCCGCTCCCATGTCCTTCATCACCACCTGCAGCGTTAATTCCTCAGAATATTAACAGTATGCCATGGCTTCAATTTTACTCACAAATTATTCAAAATATTAATTTTAATAATTTTAGTAATTTTGATTTCAATAATTTCGGCATAATGTACATCATGATCTCTATTTTCCTACTCAAAATTCAATTTTTTTTTAAAAACAAATTTAAGAATAGTTTTAAGATTATGAAACTGATCAATTTTGATTAAACTTAAAATTAACTATGATTTAAAGTAAAAAATAATTAGAATAATTTCATATATATATCTACTATATTATTCATTAATATATCAAGAAGCTTCATATTTTTATACTTGTTTGGAAGCATGGTACCTGTTTATTTTAGGTTAATTTTAATAATATCATATATTTAGAACTAAACTTTATTTTAAATTTGTTTACGAATTTTAAAATTAAAATATTACATTAAATTAAAGTTATTCTTTATTCAAATTAAAAATAACTTAGTAAACAAGCAATCAAATTAACTAAAGTCAAATTAATATAAACAGACTTATTATTAATGTACGTAGATGATTTAGAGCTCCTGATTAGAGCTTTGGATTTAAAATTAAGCTAATCTTAAATCATAATTTCTAAATCTAATTCGACTATTTGGATGTTATAGTTTAACTCTAATTAAGTAGGTTAATTATCATAGTCTAATTTGACTATGATCTAAATAAAATTAGCTTAAGATTATCTTAAGATTTAGAATTAAGTTAAGCTGTGATACTAAAAGTCAAAAAATCATAAATGTTTTAGTCAAAACTAAGTTTTTTTAATAAAAATAATTTTATAATTATTTTATATCACAGCTTACGTAAATTTTAATATTAATAAATTATTTTTTAGTTACAACTAACTTTTTTTTTTATAAAAAAATATAAATAATTTTATATTTGAACATGCAAAAATTTAATAATAAAACATTATTTTATTCACATCTTTCATAGTTTACAGTAAATTAATATTCAATTTTATTTTATCTTATGATTATGATTAGTTATGAGGTTTAGATTTTATTAAAATGAACTGTGATTTAGATTTTAATTTTATTGACAATCATGCAACTGCATATTAAGATTTATAATTTCACGAATAAATATTTTTTCAATTTAAGATTCCATAATCATATATATATATATATATATATATATATATATATATATATTATATTACAGTTATTTCATATAATCATATAAATCATGAATAATTATGATTAAGACGATTCGATGTTGAATATTTGACCGAACCTGCGTGTTCAACGCAAGCTCCACGATCACCGACGGCAGACACCGGGGACTCTCCTGCACGCAGAGGCTCACGCGCCCCCGCCGGTGGCCGTACAGCGTTCCCGTGACGCGGGAGCGGGCACTGCCGGCGACGTCGTAGAGGAGGGATGTGGGACCCAGGCCGCCGGAGCCGGAGATGGTGGGGAGGCGGCAGGGCTGCGGGAGCTTGGAAGTGCAGCGGGGGCTGAAGACGGGGAAGGTTCGGCAGAGCGAGCGGAAGAGACGGAGGATGCGGGGGTTGTGGGGTCGCCGGTGGCGGCGGCTGGGGGGCTCGAGGAGGGTGGGGGAGCGGGGGATCATGGGGCGGGAGGCGAGCTCGTCGTTGGCGGAAGAAGTGCTCGGAAGAGAGGGGGCGGCGACGAATGCCATTTCGTCGAGGTTTTCTCCGGCGAGGGATTGAGGGTAGGGGAAGGAGAGGGGAAGCGGCCATCGGTGGACGGCGACTGAAAAGGGCGAGTGTGGAGGCCGCACGGGTAATTCCGGTGGGAAACGTGAGGCAGCGGAGCCGCGGAGAGGGCTGTGGGCCGATGAAGACGGGGATCGCTGAATTAATGGACCGACGAAATCTTGGCTCTACGTGAGTAAAACGAACGCGAATCTTGATGAAAGGAATGAATCCCGTCTGCTTTCTTGAGCTTTGATCTCACTTTAATTAATTTTTTAATTTTTTTATAAACAATGATTAAAACAGAGTTACATGGCAAGATTACATCGTTATATATGTTGAATTTATCGTACTTATGAGCAAGAATCACCCGTCAAAGAGTTCTTTGATGAGATATTTTTTGGCAAGCTCTTCGAAAAGAATGATTGAAAAGGTTCTACAACAAGCTAGATGATTCTAGAAGAGATATTTCTTTGAGAATGCGTGTGTTCCTCAAATATAGAGTACAATTAGATAAGGCATTCTCCGAAGGACTGTTCAAGAAGGCATTTCTGAATGGAGTTCTCGATGATGTGTTTTCTCAGTAAAAGTTATTTGAGATGATCTTCCTCAAGGGTTCTTCAAGAAAGTGATATTTGATGAGCTGTTTGAGAAGATATATATAATTAAATAGTATATGCTATAATATCCTAAGTGAGTAGAATGAGAATATTGTCTCTCATCTGCCAAGTAAAGTAAATGAAAAAAATAAGGATGGCAACAGGGTTTGGGATGAGTTGACCAATACTCAAATTCGCCCCAGTATACATAACTTATTCTCCATATCTGTCCCCCATAAACAATTCTGCCCCACCCCGATTATTATTTTATGATACCCATACCCGACCTGTTTTGCCCCGTAACTCGCATAATTTCTAGTTTTCTATCTCATTTCGCAATGCCTTGTTACAAATAATCTAAGAAATTATAATAATGAGGTAAGTGGGTCTAGTCAAGTAACCCATTTATTAAATAACTCTACTAAAGATCTTAACATTTGAATAAATAGATGGTTCGTATCAAACTTAATAAATTGGGTCAAACAAACAAATTGATCTAAATCCAATTCACTAACTCGAATTACTACCGCTAAGAAAAATGCAAGAAGATGAAAAGAAAGCAACAAAAAAAAAGTACCCAGATTATTTCAAATTCTTCTAAGTCTATTACTTTATAGAGTGCTACACTTTAAATATATTAAAAACTTGATTCAATACAATTGAATATATGGAAAATTGTATTCCATATATTTTAAAAAAATTCTTTACTATAGTTTTTTAATAATTAATTAACAAATTAGCTAAATGTAATATTAAATTTTTAATATTTACTGGATCATTCAATAGATTAATTTAATTTTAAATAAAGCAATATTTAAATGTTTAAAATCACAATTGATCAATAAATCTATGCTTAAAATCATAATTACTGAAAGATCTTTATAATTAATTTATAATTATTATTTGATTCATAATTTTTAAAAATTTATTAAAAAAAGTTTATTTTAAAATTATTATGATATTAAAGGTTCTTATAAATTATAATCATTACATAATAGATTTCTATTGACAATTTCCTTTAAGTGTTTAGAGAATATTTTATTTTAAATTTTTAAAAATTTCATTAAAGGTTCTTATAAATTATAATCATTACATAATAGATTTCTATTGACAATTTTTTTTAAGTATTCAGAAAATATTTTATTTTAAATTTTTAAAATTTAATTTTTACTTTCCTCTCTCTTTTTCTCTCTCCCCCTCCCCCAGCAATTGTGCAAGGCTGGCGAGGGATTCCACCCCCTCCTCCCTCACTGACTCACTCACTCTCTCTCTCTCTTTCTCTCTCCCACTCGTGGCGAAGCGGCGGCTACAGCAGTGGCAATGAGTAACATAGAATTTACAATTGTAAAAATATAAAAATTTAAAAAAATGTTAAGAATAAAATTAAAAATTCGTTAAGATGGATCTTTTATATAATGTTGGGTAAACTATAGGGATCTTTCAGTAAATTTTTAAAAATTATGAACCAAACTATAAATATAAGTTAACTATGGAAACCTTTTAGTAATTAATGCTTAAAAACAATATGATAAATCTCATCAAGATTCTTAAGATTTGAGAACAATATTAAATAAATTCATAATTTCAACTTACAAGTAGATTTGATGCTACAATTTCTGAATCTTCTACGAATTTATCAAACTCTGCATACTGTTATACTTTTAATGTATCCTACATTGATGCAGATAAACCTTCAATATACAGTCAACACTTCTCCTTCTCTGCCAACTTGTCCTTTCCTTCCTGTCGGATTCTATCTTCAAACTTGATCTTATATTTCTCTATCAGCATTAAATCTTTATCTGTCATCTCAAAATTATCTTCTATTCTTAATTCATCAATCACAGAAACTATCAGTAAAATATTCATACTTATTCTGCTTAGAATATTTCATCAGTTTCAACTTCCAAAGAGATATTTCTCTGAATTATACACAATTTTTCCTAAACCTTTCATATACAGTGATTAGTGAGTGCAATCCACTATATCTACCCACATCCTCCACATAAGATCGCAACTGCTCTGATACCACCTGTGACGTCCCGGTTACCCAGACGCCAGAAATTATATATATATTTTTAAATCTCAACTCAAATTCTTAAATATCACAGCTCTATCACAAAATTATCTTTTACTTCTCTTTCCTTGTCCCATAATCCTTCTAGTGCTACACCTGCAATTAAAAATGACAGGATGTTAATACAGACCCAGTAGATAAAATAATATCTCAAATAATAATAATAATTAATTCAACACTACATACTGATTGAATACAACTCATGTATTAAAATCAAACCAGAAATAAAATCAATCTCAACTACAATAAGTCCAATATGCAAAATACTCTTTAAAATATTATTTTTTAATATCAATATCATATTCATCTTTACTTATTATTATTATATCTCTGGGCCCCAGGTTTCATTATTATATCTCTCAATCATTTCTCATCAGCCCAAAAGGGCCTTGAATGCCGCCGCGCCAAATCAAGCTCGAGCTGACATGTGTGATCGCTTGTGAGAAATCTGTCTTACTCATTATCGCATTTAAATCATGAATGCAAATATCATCTCATTAGTCAATAATAACATTTACATACCATATCATAAATCTTAACGGCATAACATCAAATGTAATATCCATAATACTTATCATAATTTATCTTATCATTGAACACATTGAATTTCGTCACAACATAATAATATTCTGTTTAGTGACGTGGATCTATTATTTTCATACCCTTTCATCTAGAAGCCTGACAAAAGTTCCTACAGCTTATTATTCTAGAAGCCTTGACAGGAGCTGCACCTTGCATCAATGATTTCTTTTTCTTAGGATATCACCCGGTGTACATTCCCCGCCCTCATCAAAATAACATATATATAGGAAATTTTCCGCCCTCGTCGGTTCTTAGTGTACAAAAATTCATTAGTACCACATCACTTTACAGACAAGTATTTCTCATCCATTTACTTGCTCAAATAACAGCATACATGACATAATATCATAATTTCATATCAACATGTCTACTAAAATTCCTTTGTAATTCGAAATTTACTTAATAGATCAAAACATCAACAAAATGCAAACAGAGGATTGATTACAAAATTTTACCAAATTAATCCATTCTCCACAATATCATAATTTTTTCATAATCTTGAAACATTAAATTATATTCATAACACAATATTAAATCAACACCTACCGATTTACTGTTTTGGCTAAACCTGAAATTCCTCCTTTATTTCTTCTTACATAATTAACAGAATACGAGACATGATAATATAATTCCTAAAGCCTCATAACATTCATCTATTTTCACAAGCAATAATATATCAATATTAACTTTAGGGACAGGATTGCCTACCGATTAATCGTTAAACCAAGCTTGGAAATCCCCTAACTTCCTCTTTTCCTTTTCTCCTCCTCCATCTTCTTTTTCTCTTTCTCCCTTTCCTTCTTCTTCTTCTTCCGCAGGCTGTGGCTTGCGGCAGCTGCAGCCGCTGCTGCTTGACTCGGCGGAACGGAGAGGCACGGGCGCCCGAAACCGAGAGGGAGAGAGAGAGAGGGGAAATTCCCTTTTTCTCACCTGGCGCGGCGACACGCGGAAGAAGCGGAGAAAGGCGGTTCCGCTGCTGAATATAGTCCCCCTATTTCTAACCTCTTATAAATAGGTCCAAAATTATTCTTTTCAGGTCCACAATCCTTCATTTTCAGTTCAAACCAGTTTTAATTTTTAAGCCTCAAATCAAATTATAATTCAATTTCTCTTATCTTCAAATAAGATTTCAAGATTTCACACTTAATCCCAAAATGGCCTACCACATTAGATCTACTCTGTCTTGAGCAAGTTACATTTCTTAATACATCAAATGTATGCACAATAAGAGACTACTCAATCACCTAGAGCCAGAATAGCAGTCGCTGACTTTTGATATTTTTTCTCAATGTTAGAAAAAGACTAGATTTATCATCGCGAGACCAGATTTAAGGTACTTACTCCTTACACAAGAGAACTCAATTGCATTGAACTATTTTTGGAATTATTCACTTTTAGTATTTTGTCTAGAGTATAACTCATATGAACTATTTTATCCCAACTATATCATCAGATGTCACTTAATAGGATCTTCGTCAGACACAATGTATACGTGATAGATACGCATCAATTCAAAAGTATAAATTATTAAAAGAAAATAGTAAATTGCTCAGGGGACTCTGAGGTTAGAATAATGCTGTAAATAGGTCTCATGTTTTAAAAAGTATACATTAAGGTACCCGAGTTTGTGTTTGTGCTGTCATTTATTCCCTTATTTTAAATATCGCTTTTTGGATGGTTCAATTAGACAGTAACGATTAAATTTGACTGTTAGTCATATTTATATGGACAAAAATGCCCTTCTCAAAATCCTTTAAAACAATGTGGAGAAGTAAAAAAATCAGCAAATTTCGGACGTGGGACTAAACGGCAGTGCAAACATAAACTCGGGGACCCAAATCTAGGTTTTTCAAAATGTGGGACCTATTTGCAGCATCATTTTAACCTCAGGGGCCCTGTGCAATTTACCCAAAAAGAAACATAAATTATATATTATTATAGTAACTTATTATTGATTATTAATATGACACATTTATTTAGGCCTGTAAATGGGTCGGATCTTATTCCGATCCGATCCGTGATCTAAACCGATTATCTTATAAAACAGAATAAATTTTTGACCCACACGATTATTCCGAAAAACCGACCCGCTCCGTTTAAGTATTGCCGAGTCGGATCCGGGTCGATGCTGATCCGACCCGAAAAAAATCTGACCCAAAATTTATAAGTATGAAATTATTTTACGTATTTATATATTTATTATTTAATTACATATGTTAATTGTTATTTTATTTTATGAAGATTTTAAAATGTACGTGACTGAGGCCTATAATTATTAAAGAGGCTATTGTAAATTATTTTAAGTGCAGTAATCAGGAAGTGCTTGCATTGTAGAGTGGGATTAATAGCTACAAATATTTTTTACCGTTGAGATGAAATATTTAGTGCTAGCTTAAACAGAATTGCACTTTATTTTTTATATAGTATTTTCATTCATTTGGTTCTATTTTTGTAATATTATAATATAATGCTGATGTTAGTGATATAATTTTTAAATGTTTATATATTATCCCTACATTTTCTAATATAATTGATTTATATTGTAAATTTTAGTAATCAAAATTTTATTTAAAAATATAAGAATATATATACAACTAATAGTTTTAGTCTTTCAAAAAAATAGTGTTAAATTATGTAAAAAAAGTTCCGGGTTGACCCGAAATCCAATCTGAAAATCTGAACCGTGGCGGGTCATTGAACAGATCTGAGTTGACCTTGATCCAATCCGAATTTTAATCCGATTCGGATTCGATCCGTTGACGGGCCTACATTTATCCATGTATATTTTTAACACAATACAATTTTGTTGACTGAAAAATCAAAACCAGACTTTATTCTTACTAAAAAAAAAAGAGAATCCTTGCTTTATTTTTATTAAAAAAAAAAGAATTAGGTGAATAATTGGTTTATAAAGTGCTGAGTCAGCATGCAATTCAATCATTTTTTATAAGACTCCAAGACAAATTAGCTGAATAATCCAACTACTGAGAAATTATTGTCTGATTGCCTGATCATCATCTGTCTTTCAATAGCTAAATCTAATACAATATCATATGACGTGCAACGGTCCCGCACTAATCGAGTAGAATGAGTGTTATTTTTAAAAAAAATTATAAAAAATAATTAAACATATTGTTTGTATGTGCATTCAACATTACGTCACGATGACACACGTGACAGTCAAAGTCTACTAAATTTATTGTGGCCATCCTCGTTATGATGTTATCAGTATCATGTTTGATATCTCTGTTCAATGTTTACTCTAGTCTTTTTCGAGGGATCCCAAACATCGAGCTCAAGAGAAGGTCATCAGATGACACATCGAGTATAATATTTCATTTGCATCATCAAAGCTAGTTGTGCGGGCTGTCTCCAATGGAATTCAGTTAAAGATTAATGATTGACATGTCAGCATTTTATCTTGCATTGTGTCCGGTTACAATAGCAATACTTTCTATCATGGCCATTGGTTTAATTAATAGAAGGGAATCATCAGGTTTCTAGTCACTAACTGCCGATTAATTGGTCTCAAATGGCCCAATCGTCTAAGAAGCCATGTGTCTTGATCTTTTCGATACAACGACGGCGTTGTTAGTGATTGAAAGTTATGTTCTGTTTTAAACTGATAATTTGAAACTAAGAGCGACTAACATTTATAAATACCTCTTGGAGCTTCATTGGAGGAGAAAGAACATGTGTTTTTTATAGTTCTTGTATTTTTTTTTTTCAGCTTTCATCTTGTAATGATTTAAAGGTCAACATTTGATTGATACTAGAAATGTTTACTTGACTCTTCAGTAGATGTAGGGAGACTCATCCTGAAATATTTTATATCTTGTGTTCTCTCATGTAATTCCGTTATATATTAACCGCTCTTACAGGAAACCTTATATACCATTAGTTCTCAGAACTCAGATTTCTTCGTCAACACATATAAACAAAAAAGGACTAGAAGTTCCTAATAAAGGCATGTATTTTTCACGACATATATATTCGTCATGTAACATTTTCGGGATATCATTTTGTAGCTAAGTCTCTGTATCAAGCTGCCTTATCTAAGGCACCAGTAGTTTTTACAACTTTTAATTTTTTACTTAAAAGTGATGTTTCATATCTATGTTTTTATATTCATATTTCATGCACCAATTTATGCTATTCATGATCTTAATGTTCAAACGCGCCGTTGCCGGGTCCCAAGTCCCGGATGAGAAACGCGGAGGGTTGCGTTAGGCAGTCGACAGCCAGCGTAAAACTTGTCGAATCAATCATGACATGAATCCTTTAGAAAATTGCGCTAAAGCTAGGGCGTTCCCTGGAAGCGACGCGCTGTATTGCCTGAATACAGTGAAAAATGGGCATGGGCCGCTGGATCGGCACCCCGGATGTTAGTGAAAAATGAGCAAGGGTCCCCTATATCTGCGTGCTGGAATGCGTGGCCTGCAAAAAGAAAACATACAAATAAAATAAATATTGCAAAAATGAGAATGTTAAGGTGGATCTGTGAATATACACGAAAGGATAGAATGAGAAATGAGTATATCCGAAAAGAAAGTTGGTGTGTGCATCAAAATTGGGATAAACTTAGAGAAAGTCGGCTTAGATCATGGTTTGGACATCTAAATCGTAGGCCGATTGAAGCTCCAGTTAGAAAAATTGAGTTATTGGATTTTGCTCATGTACAAAGAGGAAGAGGGAGACCAAAGAAGACATGACAAGAAACTATAAAGAGTGATCTTAGTTACTTAAACTTAGATAAGAATTTGGTAACTGATAGAGCACAATGGAAATAAAAGATTCATGTAACCAACCCTACCTAGTGGGATTAAGGCTTGGTGATTGTTGTTGTTGTTGTATGATCTTAATGTTCAAGTGTATTATTAAACAACTCTAGGCCATATCATTATTTGCATCAACAATTAATCAAAACCACCTTAAATCTTTTCTTATTTCTTACTACTATCATATAATTATAATATTTTATTTATAGATTCTTATGGATAATTTTCTAAACTTTATCTTTTTGATAGAATGCATTCCTAAATTCTTATTTTCTCGTAAATAAAATTATTTATATATATCTATATATATACATATGATACTGAATTTTCCTAATGTGATAAAACATTATATTGATATTTTTTATATGAAGCATAGTAAAATTATATTTTTAATCTCAGCGTTCGGTGAAGTTGTTAAATACACTTGATTTTCTATTAAAATATACTTAATGATGCAAACTAAATTAAAAAAATTATAATTTATGGTAATTGTGATGTATGTTATAAATAATTAGACTAATTAGTTGGATGGAATTTAATCATGCATGGTGTTTATAGGTATAGAATGAGAAATAAGTATATCCGAAGGAAAGTTGGTGTTGCACCAATTAAGAATAAACTTAGAGAAAGTCAGCCTAAATAATTTGGACATATAAATCGTAGACCGATTGAAGCTCCAGTTAGAAAAATTGAGTTATTGATCTTGCCAATGTACAAAGAGAAAGAGGGAGACCAAAAAAGACATAACAAGAAACTATAAAGAGTGATCTTAACTACCTAAACTTAGATAAAAATTTGGTAATTAATAGAGCGCAATGAAAATAAAAGATTTATGTAGCCGACCACACCTAGTTGGATTAAGACTTCATTGTTATTGTTATTGTTGTATGGTGCTTATAGGATTTGACTTTTGAGTGAGTTCAACGTAAAATAAAAAAAATTGTGATTTTAGTTTTGCGGTTGGAAACGATTTTAGGGGGCGTTTGGTTCAATGTTATCTTGATGTGATGTTATGTTATTTAGAGAAAATAATTGCTTGATTTAATGACATCTATAAATAATCTTCTATAAGATTATAAAATTATTAGTCGAAAGATAATATCTAGATATCATGACATCTAGATTACATAACATAACACCAAGATAACAACGAACCAAATGCCCTCTTAGGGGCGTTCGCATCTTATTTGATATATTTAAAAAATTAAATATTTTATTTAATGATATATTTAAATAATAATATTATAATTTATATAATTATTATTTTAAAATAATACCTAATTATTACTCAAAATTATGTAACATTTAAATATCACAGTATCTAAAAAAAGATTTATTTTTTCATCTTTCTTTAATTGTTCATATAATGATATTGAATGAATTAAATGATAATTTAAAAATACTATAGATATTTAGGTTGCATTAAATCATGCCCCTTGAGCACTCTATATAATTTTTTAATCAATTTGAAAACTATGATTATATATATATCCAACATAATCACAATTTATATCATATAGTTCTATAATATGTGTCAAACATAAAGACTATGAAATTTAGAAAAATTTAGTTCTACCCAAAGGTCCCAAACTCAAATTAGAGAATTTAATCGCTGTTAATTATATATATATATATATATATATATATATATATATTTAAATATTAAAATTAATTTTATTTTACCTTTAATATAATTTTAAATAATAAAATACTTTTATTTTACATTAAAATATTAAAATAATATTTTTTTTATTTTAATAATATTTAAAACATTCGCCTAAAGGAGCAATGACTAGATAGAAATTGCATAGACTTGGAGGTTATTGCTAGGACCTCATCTGGAAGTGTGTTTGCCTGCTATGCGGAGAAAGTACGAGGATGCTTGAAACCAATTGTTGCGAAGTACTTAGCAGCCGATCGTGCCATCCTCTTAGCTATAAGGTTGAATTTGAAGGAGATTTGACTTGAAGGCAATTCCATGAAGGCAATTAAACTACTACAAGACACAGATGAGGATCTCTCAATCATTGAGCCTAAAATGAATCTACTAAGAGGGAGCTTGGAGTTTTTTAACTGCTGCATTATCTCTCATATTTGTCGAGATGGCAACAAAGCTGTATACATATTTGTGCGATATGCTCTTGTTAATTTTCAAAAACTCTGGATGCAAGAAGTATCAAATTTTATCTAGGGCTTATTTGGTTGGAGAATGAATTTGGGTAAGGAAAGAGAAAATAATTTATTTTATAGAGTTGATGAAAAAAAAATTATTTTAATATTGAGAGGTGTGTATGATGTGAAATAAAGTTGATTTTAATGTTGGAATTTGTGTTAGATGTGAAATAAAGTTGATTTTTAAGGTTGGAATCTGTGTTGGATGTGAAATAAAGTTATTAAAATTTATAATAAATTTAAAATATTATTAAGATATTTTTTTGCCCATTTTTGAGTTCATGCCAAACAAGGCCATAGTATGATTAGATAAGACAATATGACACGTAAGAATATTTATGTAAAATAAATTTATTTTTTGCTAATAAAAAAAATTAAAATAATGTTACTTTTTTTTTAAGTGGAAACAGGTGAAGGGTTATTCTTTTGACAACGTGGTCTGGACCAAGCACGTGAAACGAACCATTGAGTGGACCAAATCGGTCAAACTCGCGTTTGCATGCCTCATGACCAGGCCTAGTCTTTCAATTATTTTTTAATGAAAAAAACTAATTAACTTTCATCAGATATCAAATAAAATTAATCTCTTATATTAAGATCTATTTATATAAGATTTAAAATAAATCAATAATTATGTTAAAATATATAAACATATCAAATAAATTAAATTTTTTATTAAATATGAAAAAAAAAAGATATTATTTTATGAGAAATTGTGATATATGGAAAGGAAAGAAATTAATATAATCTTTTAACATAATGTTTGTGGCAAAAATTTATTGTAATAAGATTAAAATAAATGCCTGTTAAAATAAAATTTGGGTAAATTTTTATTATTATTTTAGGATAGGATATGTGAATGGCATGATATAAGTTAGTAATTATTATTTTAGTATATACGTAGAATGTAAAATAATATTAATTTTTTATTTTAAAATATATTTATATTATAAAATATAGTTAAATTTTAATATTAAAATTTTTGTGTGATGTAGCATGCATGCTAGGTTGAATTTAATAATTGGGTAAAACTAAGACACCATATTTTTAGTTACGAGCTAATGTTTTTGAGTCTTTATATGAAAATAGTTCTTTTAATTATGTTCAACTTAGTTTGCTCATAAAATATTTGATTTGGTATTAATATGATTTTTTTAGTTTAAAATTAATCAGCTCATTTAATAATATTAATTGATTTTTTTTAGTTTAACACTAACTTGGTGTTATGACATCTAGATATCATTTTTTGAGTGATAACTTCATAATTTTTTAGAATATTATTTATTTAAAAAATTATTATTTTTAAATAATATGACATAAGATCATAATAACATTGAACCAAACACACCCTAAATATAATTAGATCACTTGATATATGTATAAAAATATGTATTTAAATTATTTTAATTCAAAAATTTTGATTTTAATGATGCACGCAGACTTGCTAGAACTAAACTGCTTCAACGATCCTGCTAAAAAACACGCACACAGCATTAGTTATGTAAAGATCATTCAACATAATTTAAAGGGAAATTATTAATAGGTTTTCATATTATAATTATATTTTAGTTAGAAATCTGAATTCCTTGGTTTACATCCCTGGCTATTTTTAAACTATTGTTGATGCAAAAAATGCACCACAACAGAGAGAAATAAGACGACAATTTTTACGTGGAAATCCGAGTGTGCGGGGGAAAAACCACGACGCCATCCAGGCTATTTGAATCCACTAATCAAATCTCTTCTCTTACAAAGCTTGAGTACAAGAGAGGGATATAGGGGCAGCTCAACCAGATAGAAAGAGCCTCCCCTGAGCATCCTCCTTCCCCTTATTTATAGGCTGGAGAGGAGAGGACATAATAGGTCCAATGTCACATCTGATACCTATTTCTGCAAAGGACGATTAGGGAGTGGGTTCCCATGCTGTCTTAAATGCTGAGTTGACGCAGTAGTGCGAAGGGTAAGTTCTTGTGATATCTCTTTGAACTGCTATTTAACAAGGGGTTGCTGTTGAGCTATTGTTCGGCAAGGGAGTACTGCTGTTGAGCTGCTGTTCGGCAAGGGGTGTTAGAGAAGATTCTAACAACTATAAACACCTAACATGCCTCTAATAAGAAAATTTTTAAAAAATGTTAGCTAAAATGTAATCATAAATAAATTATAAAAATCTATCAGTAATTTACCATCAAAACCTAATTTGTTGACTTCAGCGTTAATTAGACCATTTCTTTATTTTTTTTTTTGTGGGGGGGATAGAAATTTGACGACTTCTTAATTTGAAGGCTATATATGAGCGTCTCTGTAAAGAGGATGCGAAGAAGAGAGAGACCAGAAAGCCTGAAGATAATTAATTGATTAGCTGAGAGATGGAAGCATTCTCCGACGCTGTAGGCTTCAGCTCCGTCATGCATCCCTACACTTTGCTCCTCTCCCTCTTCAGAAATCACGTCCTCCGCTGGCTCGGCCTTCCTCAAGATCAAGAAATGGTTCTCTCTCTCTCTCTCTCTCTCTCTCTCTCTGCAAAACAAATTAGCAGGATGAGATCAATCAGTGCAGGGGCTGGCTGTAAAGTAGGTGGAGTCCGAGCGAGCTAGCTAAGCTTATTTAGTATTTTCGAGTTCTGAGTAAAATTTGGATTGAAATCCGAGTAATAATTCTTCGATTTCAACTCGAGTTTTAAGTTTTCTTAATAAAAAATAAATTTCAACTTTCAAGCCTTACGTAGAAGGAAATAAATAGCATAATATTTCAAAAATTTTCAGCATGAGTAATCATATATATATGCACATGGATCATGACATATCTATATACTTTATGAATATCGAGTCGAGTGAGCTGATTTGAGTCAAGCTAAAATCGAGAGAGTTTTAAGTGAGCTTTAGCAAAGCTTAATTAAGTGGCCTAAATTCGAGCCCGAATTGCCATTCTGACCCTCTATATGTGGAACTAGTTAGCAGGTAACCTACTTTGTCCTGACTCCTGATCGAGCATGAACGCGACCTCATCCCCTATTATACAGGTCAACTCGATAAGCATGTCAAACTCAATATAAAAGAAGGCCTATCTATAATATATATACTTATAGCATACAAAATCTTCAACTTTTGAGTCTGATTAACCTGAATAATATATAAATAAATCAATTAAATTATTAAAATTTTACTGCTAATATCTCTCACTCGCTCTAATCTGATCTCCATTTGGCTGCAGCAATCAAGGGGAACCCTACAAGAAGAAGATGACAATGATGATATTATCATACAGCAAGGAATCAAATCTCGTGGCCTGCAGTCCAGAAGACCCAGCAGGCCGCCACCAAGCGGGGGTGGTGGCCAGCACAACTGATTGGCTGGCAGAGCCTTGGGCTTATCTATATATAATAATAGAGTATTAATTAGGATAATTCTGATGAAAGCTGTTGATTAAATATTAATTAATTAGATTGGGCTCAGGTGACTCAATTGTAACTCGGAAACTAAGTTTCGATTCGTGTCAATAATATTTAACAATCTGTTTGATATTATATATGTTGAGTTTCAAGTGGCCGGATCCAAGTTATGTTGATTATAAGTAGCCTTATTTCTTGGCTTGCTGACTACCATATCCGCCCATTTGTCCTCTCAATTCTACGAGTTCTCTTTCTAAAGCAACAAATCTATTCTCATATGATGATTGCATCCCCTGGTAAGATGTTTGCATGTTTTGGTAGGCTGACTGCATGGCCTCATAAGCCGCCTTGTAGGTAGTTAGCTCATCTCGAAGAGAATCGACCTGAGTCTGGGAACCATATCCTGTGTATGAATTGGAGCTAGAACTTTTGGAAAATACTGGCTTGGTGTAACTACAAAAGACTTGCTCGTAACTCTTCCCGAGTACTTAAGCACCATATAAATTTAAATTTATAAACCACCAAATTAAATTTCAATTCAACATGTTTTATTCTAACTTAATGATTTTTTTTTCATATTATTCTAACATAATTAACCACCTTAAGGGGGAATTTTATTCATCAGCCTCCTTCCTTCAAACAAATTAGAATTATTTTAAGTGTTAAATAAATAAAATTAAATAAGAAATATTAGCTTCCTTACAATTGAAATAACTAAATTAAACAATCAGTACTTACTCCTTTACAAATTTCTAAATAATATATAACAAAAATATCCTCCTAGTGCACTAACTAGTGAATAGTAAATTATTGAAGAAAATATATATTATAGTCATTTGTAACAAAGATTAAGAGGATAATGTCAAGAATACAATCATAAATATACAAAATTTTAGCCAAAATCAAGAATCCTTTACTGAAACCTAAGATAAAGCTTCCTCAATTGAAGGATGATTCCATTGATGATATTTCCTATTCACTTGACCCATATATAATATGTGATAAGAATGACCAATTAGATCTACTTAATTTGTTTAACAAAATATGGGGGAACAATGATGTAGGATGCAAATTAAACTTGGGAGGGTTTGGTTCAATGTTATCTTGATAGTTATGTTATGTTATTTAGAGAAAGCAAATGTTTGGTTTAATGATATTTATAAATAATTCTCTATTAAATTATAAAATTATTAGTTAAAAGATGACATCTACATTGTATAACATAATACTAAGACAACAATGAACCAAACGCTCTCTTAGTAGAAATATGACATTGGTTGAAAATTTTGTTGATAGATATTTATATAGCAACAATTGATAAGTAATTTCTTGTTAGCACTCACATGTGATGAACTAGCATAAAGGACATGAACAATACCCTATTTAATATATAGTAGTAATATCTAGCAACAAGATTTCTGAAATATATATATATATATATAATTAAAAATATTACGACCTATCATAATATTCACTAGTACAATATAAGCATTTTACGGCACATTTATAAAAGCGGTTAAAAAGAGAAACTGCTGCAAAACTTTCCGACAAAATCATATACGGCGGTTGACAACGTGAACCGCTGTAGATGCATTTTAGGCGGCGGTTCACTAAAGAAACCACTGTCTAAAGCCAGTACTTTAGAGAGTGGTTGGTGCGTCAACCGCCCTGTATCCTCGGATCGACCTCAGGTCGACCTGAAAAAATCCCCCAAGATGACCAAAGTTTCTGTTGAGGGTCACTGCGGCAGGTCGACCTTGAATAGATACACTTTAGACAGCGGTTGATGCCACCGACCGCCTTCTAATGCTATACATTAGATGGCGGTTGGCAGCGTCAACCGCCTTCTAAAGTATAGACGGCGGTTGACTAAGCAAACCGCCGTCTAATGCTGTACATTAGACGGCGGTTGGCTCAGTCAACCGCCGTCTAAAGTTTAATATAACCTGCTACTCGGCCAACCAGTTGGCTCATTTGTTCTCATTTGTTTCAAACGGAAAAACCCTAGATCTCTCTAAGGGTTGCTCGTCGCCGGTGAACTTCACCTAGCCGGATCAAGCTGCGCGCGTCGATCTCCTCTTCCATCTTCCTCTTTTTGCGCTGCCATTCCCCCATACTTTCACCGACGCCGAATTTAGCTGCACAGTGTTCAAACTCCCTCGCCGACGCCGGCCGACGCTAGATCTAGCCACATTCGCGGCCTACACCCTCACCAACGCTGGATCTAGCCTCATCACGGCCCTACACCGTACCCGACGCCAGATCTAGCCCCATTTGCGGCCCTACTCCCTCGCCGACGTCGGCCGACCCCGAATCTAGCCGCATTCCCGACCCTACACCCCCGCCGAAGTTCGGATATAGTAAACTTCATCTTCTTCCACCATTTTTTTCTTCTTCTTAATTTTTGTTTTTGGCCGAAATATTTGGATTCAAAAAATAATTTCTTAGGGTAAATCTACTTCTTTATTTTTTTACTTTATTATTTTTTATTTTCAGGTTGATTGCAAAAATTTGGGATTCAGAAATTTTAACTATTATTTCTGCTTAATTTCACATAAGGTAAGTAATACTTATTCTGTTTTTTTTTTTTCAATTTATTTATATGTTCATTCTAATGTATAAGTAGAATTTGTTTTGTATGTAAGCTGAATTAATTAACACACATTAATTATATTAATTATATAATGCCTTATCATATAGATAGTTATATATGGATCGATCTTGGATTAAAATGGATAGACGATCATTTGAATATGATAATGAAGTAAATTCCTTTATAGATTTTGCACTGAAAAATGAATGCTTAGTTAATGGCAGAATAAGATGTCCGTGCTTGAGATGTGAAAATATGAAATTATTTGAAGCCAATATTATGAAAGATCATTTATTTTTTCATAGATTTGATGAGACTTATGAAAGATGGATTTGACACGGTGAAGATGTAAGAAATGAAATGAATAATATTGAGAGAAGTACATCATCTACATGTGCAGATGCTAATGTTAACATTGAAAATACAATCGAGAAAGATAGAATGGAAGATCTACTTTGGGATATTGAAAATAATTTATCACAAGCTCCAGAACAGTTTGAAGAGTTGCTTCAAGAGGCTAAGAGTCCATTATATTCTAACTGTAAAAGTTTTACTAAACTTTCCGCACTAATGCGTTTGTTTAATTTAAAGGCAGCAAATAGTTTAAGCAACAAGTGCTTTACAGAGTTGCTTATTATTATAAAAGATACCAGCTCCCAATCAACTTCCGAATTCAACTTACGAAGCAAAGAAAATGCTTCGTAAATTAAGAATGCATTATGAGAAGATCAATGCATGTCCTAGTGATTGTATTTTATATCGAAATGAGTATAGTGGATTAGAACAATATCCAGAATGTGGGAAATCAAGGTGGAAGCTGTGTGCAGATGGCATTAAAGAAAAAGTCAGTATTTCAGAAAAAGTTTTATAGTATTTGCCCCCGATACCGCGCTTTGTAAGACTATTTCAAAATAAAAAATATGCTAAAAATTTTACTTGGCATGCTGATGGTGAAGGACGTGTATTTGATAGAATGATGCGACACACTGCTCATTCATCACAATGGAAATCTTTCGATATTAGATTTCCAAATTTTGCTGAAGATCCGAGGAATTTAAGACTTGGGCTGTGCATCGATGGGTTTAATCCGCACAGTGTTCAAAGTAGTCAACACAGTTGTTGGCCTGTTTTCTTAGTTATTTACAATTTACCTCCTAATTTATGCATAAAACGTAAATTTATTATGTTGACTTTGTTGATATCTGGACCGAAGCAACCTGAAAATAAAATAGATGTTTATCTTTTTTCACTTATAAATAATCTTAAAAAGTTATGGAAAGAAGGAGTGCAGATATATGATGCTTACCGACATGAGCTATTTACATTAAGGGCAGCACTTATATGGACTGTGAATGACTATCCAGTTTATGGTAATTTGGCGGGATGTAGTGTTAAAGGTTACTATGCATGTGTTATTTGTGGTGATAAGACTAATGCACAGTATTTAAAACATGAAAAGAAATTAGGTTACATATGTCACAGAAAGTGGTTGCCTCGAGATCATGTGTTTTGCAAAAAAAAAGAGCTTTCAATGGTAATGCTGAGTTTGACAAGGCTCCACGCCTACTTAATGGGAAAGAGTTGATACAAGTTTTGAGCATCATAAGTCAAGATCCTCCAAAAATAAATTATTGAAAAAGAAGATCAATATTTTTTGACCTTGAGTATTGGGAATATTTGCATGTGCGTCACAATTTAGATGTCATGCATATAGAAAAAAATATTTATAAAAGTATTATTGGTATACTATTAAACGCCATTGGAAAAAGTAAAGATAGTATAAATGCACGATTAGATATGGTAAGTATGGGAATTCGACAGCAGCTTGCTCCTAAGGTCTATGGCAGCCGAACATGTCTTCCGCATGCATGTTATACATTCACGAAAGAGGAGAAGAAGCGATTCTGTAAGGTTTTGTATGAGTTAAAGGTGTCAGATGGTTATTCTTCAAACCTGAAAAGTCACGTAAATCTCAGAGAATTGAAATTAATTAATTTGAAATCGCATGATTGTTACCTATTAATGCAACAATTATTACCTGTTGCTATCAGAGGCAGTTTGGATGCTAAACTTCAGAGTGCAATAACGAGGCTATGTTTCTTCTTCAACTCTTTATGTGCTAAAACTATAGATCCTCTCAAGTTAGATGCACTCCAAGTTTGTATTATTGAAACAATTTGTGAGTTAGAGATGTTCTTTCCACCTTCATTTTTTAATATTATGGTACACTTAACAGTTCATTTAGTAAGAGAGGTACAACATGTTAACGCAGGCACATTTGTATATTTTGCGTAATTCTGTGGTTGTTGATTCATATATTGAAGAGCACAAAGAACAATTACGAAGTGAAAATCCTTTAAATGCACGAAATGAGATATGGATTCAAAATAAGCACATCAAAGAGTTCATTGAATGATTTGACTGTCGTATATCTACATTATTATGTGGAACAGAAAGTGCTAACATCGATAAGCCATTGAAGTATTTAACATTTTTACCAAATCACTGTGTGGTGAAGTACGATGGATATATTATCAATGAATATCACTTTTTCACTAAATAACGGGACAACAAACGAGTTGTTCAGAATAACGGGGTTTCTTTAATTGCTCAAACAATGCAAATATCAAGTGCAAAAAATAAAAATCCTCATATGGGTGATTTGTACTACTTTGGTATTATTGAAGAGATATGAGAACTTGATTATATTGGTTTTTATATTTCATTATTCAAATGCTTATGGGTAGATAGTAATGGTGGGAGCAAAATTGACAAAATGGGCTTTACATTAGTCAATTTTAATCGGATTGGTCATAAAGATGATTGTTTCATTCTCGCAAATCAAGCTAAACAAATTTTCTATGTTGAAGATCTTGCTAATCCACAGTGGTCAATCGTCCTCAATCATAAGCCAAAATTTATGATAGATGAAGATAATGATACTACTTATGAAGAGTTGTTCGATTTTACAAATGAACTGCCTATGACTATGTATGATAATTCTGATGAGGCTCCTACCTATGTAATCGAAGGTGAAGATGATACTGAGTTAGTAAATAAATCTGAAAAGAAATGAAAAATGAATTGCTAGAAATACAAAGAATAGCAAATGGTAAATTTTTGTTACATTCATATTATTTATTTTTCTTCTGTAATTTTCCATTGATCAACGTATGTT
This sequence comes from Apostasia shenzhenica, assembly GCA_002786265.1. Taxonomy (NCBI): domain Eukaryota; kingdom Viridiplantae; phylum Streptophyta; class Magnoliopsida; order Asparagales; family Orchidaceae; genus Apostasia; species Apostasia shenzhenica. The sequence continues at coordinate 2,118,948 of KZ451885.1, read as the reverse complement.
ACTAATATAATTGCAGCTTAATGGCGGACCAATCATCCTCTACAAGCTCGAAGAAAAAAAGAGAATTGACTCAATTGTTGAAATTGACAATAAATAAAAATGATACTGAAAAATTAACAATTGAGATAGCCAATGGCTTACCAGTACCTGGGAGAAACACAGATCAGTTGATGAGTTATCTGGGAGTCGTAGTTCGACATAAAGCCCTTATCTCATGTATTAACTGGCGTGCAGTCCCAGAATCAAATAAACAGTTAATGTGGGAACAAATAACGGTAAGGTATTTTCTTCAATTTTTTGAAAACATATTTAAGTTCTTAATATTTTTATTATTTTTTCTTCAGAATACATTTGATGGAGTGGATGAGCTGCATGACAAATTATTTGTTCATATGGGGAAGATGTGGAGGACGTGGAAATCTTTTATGTACAAGAAATTTATCGAGGAGAAAGATAAAGAAGCTCGATATGTTATTCCTAATGATTATAATTTCATCTCCCAACAGAATTGGAATTTATTTGTCAACTATCATATCTCTGAAGAATTTCAGGTAAATTTTCTTTTTTGAAGTCATATGTATTATCTAAAATTAATAATTATATTATGATTTTAATATTTTATATAGAATAAAAGTCGCACAGCTGTAGAAAGGGCAAAGAGTTAGAAATACCATCATACTACTTAAAGGAAGGGTTATGCAGGCTTGGAGCAGGAAATGGTAGATCGATATACTAATATTTATTTTTGGGTTTTTCACCCAGGTCCCTGACTTTAAGGGTTATTATCACACAGGTCCACGTTTTTAAAAATATATCTTCTGGGTCCCTAGGTTTTCATAAATTATCATCTGGGTCCATTTTTAATTTTTTTATTATTAAAAAATATAAAAAATACCATTATACCCTTACCCTCCCATCTCTCCACCAGATCCAGCAAACACGCCTCCTCCGACGGCCGCACGACACCGCCGGCGGCCTTGCGCTGCCGCACGACACCACCGGCGGCCGCGCTGGCTGCCACGGCGAGCCCGCGGCCGGACAAGTCACGGCGCGCGCGACCGGCAAGGCACGGCGCGCGCTACCGCGGAGGCGTCGGTGTCGCGCGCAGCTGCATCTTGCGGCGAGCCGGGCCGCTGGAGGCTGCTGCGCGCCGCGCTGCGCTGTGAGGCGCTCGGCGCGCAGCGCCTCCAGCGGTCTCGCGCCTTGGGCGGCCGCGGCGGCCAGCGGAGTCGTCGTGCCGTGCGAAGTAGGCTCGCCGCTGGAGGCGCTGCGCGCGGCACGACGCTTCCGCCGGCCGCGCGCACACCCGGCACGCCCGGCCGCTGGAGGCCACTGCGAGTCGAGCGGCCTCCAGCGCCGCGCGGCTGGAGGGCCGCTCGCCACGCAGCAGGCTCGCCGCGCCGCCCGGGGACGAGCGACCGCTTGAGGACCGCTGCGCGCAGCGGCCTCCAGGGGCCCTGCTCGCCGCTGATGCCGCTGCGGCGCGCCGTGGCAGCCCGGCCCCGGGATCGTGCCGGCAGCACAAGGCCGCCGGCGTGTCGTGCGCCGCGCGGACCGCCAGAGGCGCGCGCTGCCGATCTGGTGAGAAGGGAGGAGGTAAGTATAATGGTAATTTTTATATTTTTTAATAATAAAAAAATTAAAAATGGACCCAGATGATAATTTTTGAAAACCTAGGGACCCAGAAAATATATTTTTAAAAACGTGGACCTGTGTGATAATAACCCTTAAAGTCAGGGACCTGGGTGAAATTAACCCTTTATTTTTTGTTTCTATTTACCATGAAATATGATTATTTATATTATCTTATATTTTGTAGCAAAAAGAAATTGGAACTAAGGATCCTATTCCTAGGTCAGACCTATGGAAAGCTGCACATAAAAGAAAAGATGGTCGTTATATCAATGTAGCCTCTGAAGAGCTTGGGACCAGGATTGTAAGTAATTCAAATTTTGCTCGCATACAAATTATAATTATTTAATATGTATATTTAAAATTCTTTTATTTTTGTATAGGATGAGTTGGCCACACAGGCTACCCAAGACATGATTCATCCTAAAGGTAGGAGTGATCTGTTTGCTTTGGCTTACGAGGAGCCAGAGCATCCTGAAAGAGTTAGAGTTGAGGGAAAATTTCAGATAATAACTTCTTTTTTTAAGGAGAATAGAAAAGGAATATCGTCTAGTTCGGCCACTGCTACTGAAACATGTCTCTCGCTTCGAGGAAGATATGACATTGTTAAAAGAAATAGTAATGAGAGGGTATGGATTCACCCAGGCAAGTCCTCTGGCGAGCGTATCAGGTTCTTTTATGAGAGGCAACCCAAGCCCACCTCCTGTATTAGCTGAGGTATTATTTATATATTATTTCTAAATAAAATCTTATTTATATTATGATTTTAGTTACATTTTATAAATTTATATCATAGAGAATGCATTGCTTGATTGCTTGTGTTACTCCTACTAATGTAGTCGCCCATGGGAGAGTGGTGAATCCAGTTGCTCCTGTTGTACATACATTATCGATCGGCGATGGAATATGTACAGTCATTGTTGATCATGTAATTGATGGGTCTGCTAGTCTCATTTTTCCAATTGATGATAAAACAATAATTGGTGAAGCATTGAGATATGTTATTCCTTGGCCCACATGGTTTATTTCTCATGATGATCAGGTATAATACTTTGTTATTAATATTATAGTTTAAAAATTTTCTTTATTATTAATTTTTTTTAAAGCGACTAAAAACTAAATCTACTGAAGCACGTCACGATAAAAAATTTCCAACAAGTCAAAGCAAAAAAATTCAGGTAAATAATATTATTTATTATCATTGTCATACTTTTACATACATTTGTAATTTAAAATTCTAATACATATAAATTACATACAGGAAAAAGATCATGTTCTTATGTCATTTTTAAATAAGATGTTAGAACGTGCAATTCATACATTGACTGATGAGGTGTTGATGTATATTCTTATTCCTGCCGACATTTATGGGTATGACAAGCAATTATTATTTGATAAAAAAGAAATTTTGGAGTTTGACGCATTCGAAAAAATCGGTGAATCGATGATAAGTGCTTACATTGGGCAAGTATATATATACACATTTTGTAGATGTATTTAGATTTTTCAATAAAAAATTCTAATTTTATATTATTATATTCGTACAGGTTTTTATATAATCAAATAAGAGTAGATAGCAATTTGAGAGATAAATATTGCTTTGTGGATCCACAAAGCATTGCAGGTTTAATAAATGATAAGAACCAATGCGCCACAACATTGGGAAATAGAATAATGGAAGCTAGACCAAATTCATTAGTTATTATTCCATATAATAGTGGGTAAGTTTTAACAAGTTTTTTAAAAATATTAAAATTTAATTTTTCAGGTATATTAAAATTTATATATAACATTTAATCTTTTAATAGGGACCATTGGATGTTAGCTGCATTGGATCCGTACAGATTATGCATATATTGGATGGATCCTGTCAGTCAGCCTTATCGGTAAGTAAATATTTCTATTTATATTTTTAATAAATGATTATTGTTTTATTTTGCATAAATATTTTCTGAATTTTGACAGTTCGATGATAAATTTTTGTATGACGCATCTTCAAAAGAAAAAGTTTACAGTTAAAGTAAAGATTGTAAAGGTATTGTAACTAGATTATATTTTTCAATTGAGTGAATTTTAATGATCATATTATAATATACTCAATTTTGTGCCTAATTAGTGTCCGATACAAGATGATGATATTAAGTGTGAATATTACATACTCATGTATATAAGCCAGATTGTACTTGCGGGCTTATCAGAAATACCTCAAACTGTACGTGGTCTAGAATATTTATTTTGATTTTTAATTCTATATATTATTAACTAATTTTAATTTTGTAGTTGTTGGAAAATAAGAGTGAATTTAGTAATGACGAATTTGACAATGATATTCGTGAGCCATTGGCAGCATATATATGGGATGAATGGAAACTATGAGATGGTATAACATTTAAAATAATCTCTTTGATTATTTATGTGATAATTATAAAATCTTAATTACTAATTTAATTTACAGGTGTACATCGTGGAGCTTAAAAAAATAACAACGAAGGTATAATTTTATTTATATACAGAAGTTCATATAAATCATATGTTAGTCTCATACTTCTATACCATAGTCCTCTGGTAGTTTTTATTGAAAGTGGAAATGATTTGGTTTTCCCTGAGCAGTTGGTGGTAGTATTGATTCGATTGGGTCCCTGTGGTTAGAGTCGACTTAAAATTAATGGACTTATTTTTTCTAATGGACTCGATAGGGTCCCTGTGATGTTGCTATTTATTGTGGGGTAAGCTGTAGCAAGTGAGAGTGGTATAGATGATGCTAAGCTGAGAGGTGAGGCATTTGCTCGTGCATTTTTAGCTCATCTGGCAAGGTAGTATTATGTTTTTATGCAAATAATCTTTTTTGATTATATTGAATTCCATGCTTTAAGTTGGTTTTCCTTCGTTGGACCATATCTTTTTAAAAGCTTTTATATACACTATGAATTGTAATCTATACCTCACTTTATCATTGTTTTAGAGTTTCCTTCAATTTTGTGACTTCATTTAGTTCTTTTTTTTTTATCTTGCAATTAAATCTACTTTTGCATGCAATATTATATATATATATATATATATTTACAGTCATTCAGCATGAGTACATTTGAGGCCATGAAGCTTATGGAGCAGTTTTGTTTTATGAATTCAGATTCGAAATATTGTGATTTTCTTTCTTGTTTTATATCTACATTTGTTTTGCTATGTAATATTAAAAGTTCATGTAATTAAAGTTATGTTTTATGTGATTGATATTGTTGTTTTATTTATAAATTCAATGATTGAAATGACTTCTGAATGTATATAATTGCTGTGTATCAATGGATGTATATATATTACTGCTGTATATCGTATTAATTTTTGATAAAAAAAAATTTATTTAAAAAAAAATAATAGACGGCGGTTCTCTTTGGAGAACCGCCATCTATAGTATAACTATAGTAGGCGGTTCTCCAAAGAAGACCGCCTTCTATAGTTTTACTATAGACGGCGGTTCTCCAAAGAGAACCGCCGTCTATAATTATACTACAACGGCGGTTGGCCATATCAACCTCCGTTTAAAGTGTTCTTTTGACGGCGGTCCAAACCGCCGCCAAATCCCTGTTAGCTATTACGGTGTTTGAATACGCGGCGGTTATATTAATGTTTAAAGGCGGTCTTTAACCGCCGTAAAATAGCTTTCCTCTACTCGTGATTTTAAGTAGTTTAGACTTTAAGAATTAATGAGATCATCATATTTGTTAGCAAAAACAATAGATTTTTTTTATTGCACAAAAACAATAGTTGGTATGTGAGCAAAATAGGAAGGAAGAGCTTTACCAGAACAGGCCAGGAGGAGACCACGCAACGCTATAGGGCAGATGACAGTGATCAAGAAAAGAACTTCGAGCAAGAGTGAGGGTGTAGGACTGTCCGTCGGTGAAGTTCGGCCTATGCATACGACCAAAATAAGTACATAGATCAGAGGAAGTCACCGCTTTTATCCTAGATATTTTCGATTAACATAGGGGAACACTGGTATTGCCATAATCGACATAAGTACATTTAAGATGGATGAATAATCACGTCTAGAGGATAAATAGTTGCTTTCGAAATACGCACAATTAAATTTAAAATATAATTAAGTATTATGATTAACAAGATAAAAATTTAACTAAGAATATAAGCATAAGTGAAAGAAATAATACACAAAAGAATATAAGTGTGTAACATGGTTCTATTACTCTTAAGCCTACATCCATTGCACTGTTTTGGTAATACACTCTCTACAACAACAACAACAACAACAACAACAACAACTAAGCCTTAATCCCACTAGGTGGGGTCGGCTATATGAATCCTTTGTTTTCATTGCGCTCTATCAGTTACTAAATTCTTATCTAAGTTTAAGTAACTAAGATCACTCCTTATAGTTTATTGCTATGTCTTCTTTAGTCTCCCTCTTCCTCTTTGTACATGGGCAAAATTCAATAACTTTAATTTTCTACCTGGAGCTTCAATCGACTTACGATTTAGATGTCCAAACCATCTAAGCCGACTTTCTCTAAGTTTATCCTTAATTGGTGCAACACCAAATTTCTTTCGAATATACTCATTTCTCATTCTATCCTTTCGTGTATATCCACACATCTATCTTAACATTCTTATTTCTACAATATTTATTTTATTTGTATATTTTCTCTTTGCAGACCAGCATTCAGCACTATATATCATCGCTGGTATTACTACAGTTTTATACACTCTAAATTAAAAAAAAAAATAACTATCACAAGACCTCATTTCTGTTAGGTTATTGATCAAAAAATTATTGTATGTCAAGTCACCAAATTTAATTTGCCAGCTTACTCTCCCATTTCACTCTCTTGAAATCTACTTAAAAGATTACATGTCATACTTTTTCTTTCTAAATTTTCTAAGAGAGAGAAAGTCACTACTTTTATCCTAGATCTATTTTAAATAATAGGGGATTAATTTCTATATAGGATGCAAAGATCCGAATTTAAATATGAGAATATAAAGAAATACTTTTTTATAAGTTGAGCATTAGAGTACATGTAATATCTCGAAAATTTAGATTTTGATGTGTATTATAAATTAAAATTATATGTACAAATTTGGGTGATAAATGATATTTATGGTATTTTGGTATAGAAAATATAGAAGAAATTTTAGGTGATACTTTTGATTATTTGATCTCCAAAAATGACTAAGAAAGAATGATAAAAAAATATTAAATATAAAAATAATTTTTGTAAGATCTAGTATTTATTTGAAAATAATAAGAGAAATATTAAGAAATTATTTTCTTGATTTAAATTTAAAGTTATTTAAAATCTCATAATTTATTTGGATATTTATTGATTTAAAACTCTCATGAGGATATTTATTAAAATTGAAGATATTTAAGGGATATGGTTATGGGTCAAAGGATAATTTGTTATCACTCTTTAAATTTTGAATTTATGAGATTTAATATTTCCTTAATTTTAGCTTTGGGAGAAATACCAGATTTACCCTTAGATTAAGTTATTAGAAGAAATAATATTTCTCTTCTCTCACATATCGATTCATCTCTCTCCCGATTCATAACCACCAGCCGGCCCTAGCCCTCCTTGGCCGAAAATGAGAAAATGAGAGAGAAAAAGAAATGAGAGAGGAGAGGGAGAGAGAGGAAAAAGGAGAATTAGAGATCCAAAATAACACAATCTTTCTCCTTCGAATCGACAATCACGGAAGAAGGATTTCAAAGATTAGGATGAGAAGGCAAAAGGAATAGAAGGAAGAAAAAGGAGATATTTTCATGATTTATTGAGGTAGGAGATTTTTCTAACTATCAGGGTTTAAATTAATCAAAAATAAGAATTCAAATAATTTGATTTATAATAATTTGATAAGGATTGAATAAATTTAATATTTAATTAATTGTGAAATTTTATTTTATTATATTGCTGATATTTTCTTCATGTTTATGATTATAAATTTCATTTATGGGCTTAAATTATTTTATTAAAGAAATTTGTTTAGATATACACACGATTGTATATTGCTAGAATATTTCTATTTCAGGTCGGAGTCTTATAGCATTAGTTTGGGGTATCAAATAATCTATAAATTTGATGAAAACTAGTGATCTAGATCTTGAAGTTACCTATAACTTTCGTGAAGAAATTTTTGATTAATTCTGAATAAAAAGTATAATTTCGGTGTAATTAGTAAAATCTGACAGAAATTCAGATTTTCTGACCGAGTTTAGTTCATAGGGGTTTTGGTATACCAAATGAATTCGGATTGACATAAACATTTATATGAAGATCGAAGACACATATACTATAACTTTTATATAGAAATCTTCCTTTAAAAAGTTCATTTTGGATAAAATTTTGCTGAAAAAATATGGCATAAATATCTGTATTTGAAAGAGCTTATTATGTAGATTAAATGGAGATTTCTTATGTTAAATGATTGCTATTAAATGTGAATTTAGAGATTATTAGATTATTTGATTGTTTATCATATTTATGTAATATTTTTATTAATTAGTCTAGAAATATATATTTTATTATTAGAAGTCCAAACAATTGAGTTACTTTGACAAAGGTATTAGTTATTATATTTAGAAGAATTGGACTTATGAAATTGATTTCAAATGCTATGAGATTTTGAGGATTGATAATTTAATTAATCTCTAATAAATTTGGAGTTTAAAACTTATGCTAAATAGATTTATTGACAATGATATGTCTCTTTTTCTTGATTGTGATATCTACGGGAGGACAATTGTACGGACTTATCATCACATTCGATGTAAATATATTAACTTACGACTGTGATACCTATGAGAGGATAAGTGTACGGACTTGTCGTCACATTCGATGTGAATATATTGACTTGTGTTTGTGACACCTATGGGAGGGCAAGTGTACAGATTTATTGTCACATTCAAAAATATAATATGATAAATATAATATGATATTTAGGCAAGTGTACGAGCTTGCTATGTGACTAAACTTGTAATCAAGATTTTAAATGCGACAATGGATTAAAAATTAAATGTGATTTCTGTGGGATTACACAGCTGCCTTGGCTCAAGCATATGATATATAGGTGCGACGACGTCCATTGCCATTTTGGGCCAAATATGTAAAAGGTGTAGTACGAGAAATCACAGGCTCAAAAGAGTAAAAATAAAATTAATTAAAAAAAAACTTACTCGTTAATCATATTTTTATATTTGTTCTGTTATCATATTTACATTATAATTGTTTGACAAATCATATTGCACTTGTTTATATTTAGTATTCATATTGTGCTAGTTATCTATAATGCATTTATACTGTTCAATTATTCATAAGAAATCATGATATACATGCTCATTTATTTGATAGTACTCATATTATAAATTCTTATTTGATATCTTCTGTTATACAATTTATTATAGTCATTGCTATAATGTTATTTATTCATTTGATATAAGTTTATGAATATTACTGTGTATGCATGTAATAATTTTTTTAAATCTCACAATAATAAATTTGTGATCATGAAATCTTATTAAATATTTTATGTGACCAATAACTAGTTGATATCTCCTACTGAGTCTTATTGGTGGACTAACGCTATTTTTAACAATATTTTTATAGGTTTAGCACAAACATAAGAGGCATGAGTAAAAAATAATTAGAAAATTATTTTAGATTATTTGTGTTTAAGATTTTATATTTATTTATGGTATAATGTAGTAATAGTATATTGAGGACAGATTTATATTAAGATATAGTGAAATTATTTAAGGATAAAAAAAATTGGGTAACGATTGATTGAAGTAAAAGTCGAGGTCATTACAGTACAATTCATTTTTTTGCTACTAATTAAAATCTCTTTCGCTTTCCAACATTTAGAATATTCTGAAATATATGAATTCACAATGATTTTAGATTTTTTCATTGTTATTAGCAAAAATGCCACCAAGATCTTAAAGATAAATTTCAAAACACCCATTAATTAATTAGAACATGTAAAAAGTTCTTGATTACTTGCATAAAAAAATGACTGGCTGCAAATATGTCTAGACTTAACTAACTAAGATTTAAAAAAATTTAAACATAGTAATTAATGATTATCAGTTCAAATATATGAATAATTTTTGTGAAAAAATACATGTGAGTATAATATGCTAAAATTTAGCTTATATTTATATAAATATTCAATTTAAATAATTAAGAAAGCGAAAGCTGAGCCAAAGTCTCACGAAAGAAAATTCAGATGTCAACAAAATTTATAAGGGATAATTACCTACATGCCACACAATTTTATTTTATTTATGACTTACCCATCCATTCTTAGTTAATTATGTTATGCACACTCAAAATATTATAAAATCTTACATACACACATTTGAGTTAAAACTTAATTAAAATCTATTTTAAAAAAAATATTCTGTTAGTAAATCATTAAAATTATATTTACTCTTAATGGTATATATTTTTCTCTTTCTGAATACCACACTAAAGCGCTGATTTATCCTAAAATTAATTCACGTCACAGATGTCTTCTTCCTAATTTGCCGCCAATTAAACATTAAGGTTTTAGAATTTTCACTCAAAATATATGTAAATATCTTTAAAATAATATGATGAACGCCTAAGATTTTTTGTAATCTAATTATAGTTATGTTATTGAAAAATTACGATTACTCATTATAATAGAAATAAGTTAAAATATATGTATGTAAGATTTTATAATATTTTGAGTGTGCATAGCGTAATTAACTAAGAATGAATGGATAATGTATAAATAAAACTAAATTGCGTGGTATGTAGGTAATTATCTCAATTTATAAATGATATTAGCAATTTTTCTAATTTGCAAATTAAATATTATTTTAAACAAAATTTTATAATTGATATTAGATAAAAATCACATTTTAGATATGCTATTTGTCCAAACTTGCTATCAATTGTATCATATTTAATTAATGTAGGTTGCATCTTTTAAAACTTATGAAAATTCAATTTGAAAATTATGTTTAATAAATTTTAAATTTTTTATTTTTTCAAAATTAATTTGAGACCCCACCAGCATTGAACCAATCGTTAGCTTATTTTATAAGATGCTCCGCCGGGGAAATTCATCGGCAATTGTGCCAAATCAATTGTCCTCTCTCTACTAAAAATCACATATAAAAAATAAATAAAAAATAAAAAAATGTAAAAATTGACAAATTTATTTTATAAATAAATACATGAGCTTTCAAATTTTGTATTACCTGCTGAAAGAGTTTAGCATAAAGATGCCGTCGACGCTGAAACAGAAAAAAAAAAGATATTTAAAAATAATTATTAAACTATTTATGTCATTCACATTCCTGGAAATTACGAATAAAACTTAATTTTAAATAAAAAAATTTCCATGATTGGTAATTCGTATAAATGTTTATTAATTCTCATACCATAATTGAAATGAAAATTCAATCAAATTGTTTTTGCCTTCAAATATTCTGTATGATTCTTGTTCAACAGTTCCCAAACTTCATCCACGATATTTTTAGCTCTCCCAGCCACATCGAGTACGACGTTTCTCAGCTATACCTATCGCTGTCAGCGTGCTCTGGCACATCGTTTTCAATGCAACATACTTCTTTCAGTCACGCAAACCAAGGGCTCGCATGCTTCAGCCATCACGGACCAAAAAAAACAAGCTCTTCACCCATTGTTTCCAGCCCCTCCAGTGGCTGACAGCGGTGGGACCACCAGCGTGGGCTCAGCATTGTTTATACTTTTTCCCCTCCAAAAAACCCGGGCGGAGTTCTCTTTCCACCTACCTATAAATACTTCTGAACAAAGCTTCAGGAAAGGAGAAAAAGAAGAGCACTCTCATCTTTTCACCTTACTTGTATTAGAATTTAAATTAAGAAAGCTCTCCCTCTCTTTGGCTCTCTCTTCTAACGATTGTATCGGCCTTGACAGCCGTTTTTCTTTTCTTTCTAGTGAAATCACTTGGCCACCTGGTGGACGTAAAAGATTTCCTCCCTGAACCACCTTAAATCTTTGTGTGTTGCTCTGAATGCTCTTTCTCATCTAAGCCTTAACCGACAGGCCTCTCTGCGTGCTGTCATCTCTCGGGACTCTCTCTCTGTGTTTTTTGAGATCTTCTACATCCTATGTAACGTAAAATGTAGTTAAATTATAATATTAAAATTTATGTATTATATTACAAATTATGCTAAATTAATAAATTAATTTTAACTTGGTACACAAACATAACTATTAATTAGTTAGTAAAAAGCCATTAATGTGATGAGTTTATTGCAATATTAGTGACTTTATCATCAAAGTTTTCCTTATAACTAAATTAATCTAAAAAATAAATATTTAGATGTTTATCTCCAGTTTGGATCGATCACCTTCAAATTTTACATTTATTATGATCCTCCCAAAGTTGCATTAATTATAAAATTTTTTATCTTTTATTTGAGTACGTATAGATTATAATTATTCAACAAAATTGAAAGTAACAGATGTAAATATTTATTTTTAAAATTTAATAAGTAGTTAAAAGGTAATTTTTGAGTGGCATATACATTTTTCAATCAATTAGGTTCACCAATAAGAAAGAAACTCAATGATTGACATTAGACTCTTTCTTTAGGTTTCAGATCCCTTACAACTCTTTATAGTTTAATCAACGCAAGAAATGACAAATTCCATATCAAAAAAATAAATAAAAAAAATCGCAAGAAATGACAAATTTATCATCATCACAATTAATATATTATGAACTTACGTTCACCAAGATAATATTTCAATTAAATGAATACATACTCCTTCCACAAAACTCAATCAATTTAATTATAAAAATAAAGAGATAATTACGTGCATGCCACAGCATTTCACTTTATTTATATGTTATTCATCCATTCTTAATTAATTATGCTATGCACACTCAAAACATTATAAAATCTTACATACACACACTAAAGTTAAAATTTAGTCAAAATCTATTTGAAAAAAAATATTTCGTTAGTAAATCATTAAAATTACATTTTTACCCTTAATAGTACATATTTTTTTTCTTCCTCGATGTCACACTAAAGCGCTGTTCTGTCCTAAAATCAATTCACGTCGCGGATGTTTCCTTCCCTTACCACAACCTAAATATCAAAGTTTTAAGATTTTCACTCAAAATATATTTAAATATCCTTAAAATAATATGATGAACTGTTCAGATTTTTTGTAACTTAACTATAGTTAGGTTATTGAAAAATTATAATTGCTCATTATAATGAAAACAAGTAAAAGTGTGTGTATGTAAGATTTTATAATGTTTTGAGTGTGGATAGTGTAATTAACTAAGAATGGATGGGTGACGCATAAATAAAGCGAAATGATGGCATGTAGGTAATTAACCTAAAAATAAATAAAGATATCTCTTTTAATTGTGCAAGAATTGGGAGATTGAGTAGCACACTGGTACCATAGTTCCTTGGAAATTAATAATGTGAGATGATAAATAAAATAAAGGGGGATTTACATACAAAACATTGAATTCATCACAAATTACGCATTTCACCATCGTTTAGTAAATATTACGCATATCACACTCTGCTTATAATAAAAATATTTCAATAGAAATGTAAAACTCATAAGCAGAGTGTGATATGCGTAATATTTACTAAACGATGGTGAAATGCGTAATTTGTGATGAATTCAACGTTCTGTTTGTAAATCCCCTAAAATAAAATAATTGAATTATACAAATTAGATATGCAATATCTATAATAAACAAATTTCAAATGTTAAATCTTAGTATAAAAAATACAGATTAAGAAAATATTATATTTAAAATTGGTTAAGTATTAAGTGTTGAGTGTGTACTTATTTATAAATTTTTAATATTTTGTATGTATTTAAGCAAGTTTATTGTGATATATATACATAAAAAGTCTTAAAAAAAACTATTGATTTAATTTTATGCGATCATTTCTAGAGATCATTTGGTAATTTATTTAGATATCATAATATCTAGATGTCACTAAAGATGTTATCAAACTAAATATTTATTATTTTTTATATAACATGATATAATATTAAGATCGATAATATTGAACTAAACGCCTCCTAATATAATCATGCATATTATGAATTTAATAAAACAATTTGTTATGTTACATACTATTTTCATTATATTTTGATGTAAATCTGGCAACAAACTAAAAGAGCCTTTCGTTTAATTAATGTTATCTTAATTATATATGTTATATTTTAAGTTATTTAAAAAAAAAAATTATTTAATCAGATATTTTTAAATAATTTTTTTAAAAATATAAAATTATTTATGAAAAGATGTTAAAGAAATCTGTAAATAAAAAAAATGATATTTTTTTTTTTTTTGGACCAGGGAGCATCAAATTTAAAAAAAAAAAGCATAATTCTTCAACGTTACAGAAATTTAGTTCAAGAATTAATACATTTGAAGGTAGGAAATTAAATCAAGCAAGAATTAAAATTAGTTGGGCGATGGCTTGAAAAAGGAGCGCTTCCCCTGCCATGAACACTGTTCTCATGAACGCCGCCGCCCATCCTGCCGGAGAAGCCCCTCGCCGCCGCCGCAGGAAAAAAGCCACCGTCTTGTCCGTCGGCGGCGTCCCCTTCTTCGCTCGGAGACGTCTGATCATCATCGCAATCCTCGCTGCCGTCATGAAGCTGCTGCCTCGCCGCGAAGTTCCTCTCCCCCTCGCTCGCCCGGCAGCGGTTCAGGTAGGACTTGAGCGGCACGACGTAGGAGTCGAAGCCGAGGGTTTCCATGGCCCAGAGCAGGTCGTCGCCGTTGATCGTCTTACGCTTCTCCCGCCGGCACTTGTCGGAGGCCTCGCCGGTGATGAAGCTGATGAACTCCGAGACGCACTCCTGCACGGTCTCCTTGGCCTCCTTTGAGACCTTCGCGTTCGACGGAAGTGACCGCTTCATGATCCGGCTGACGTTGGCGATCGGGAGGAAGCGGTCCGGATCCTTCGCCGCCGGCGAACCCGTTTCGTTGTCCGGCGGGGTGCCTTTTCTTCTTCCCTCCATTGACGGTCTCAAGAGATGTGATATTGATGATCAGTTTGCTGGGAAGCTACCTGAAGAGCTAACAAGGGGCCTTTATGTAGGGCTAAAGAGAAGTTTCCAATGAAAATTTTCTCTTAAAAGCCTTGAGGGAATTACATGTCAATCCTAAATAATTATACTTTTTACTCATTTAATTTTCAAAATTTAATATTTATTTTTACCACATTATATTCTATACATAATTATAAACTATACCCACTTTATTAAATTAGAAAAGATCTAGGTCTTCATTTTGTTAAATATTAGTATACACAGAAAATTGTACTATATTGAATATTCAACACAAGATAGTATTAATATACAATTCACGGTCCTTATCTATAAGCCTAGGCTTTGGATTAATAGTATTTGTTAATTATATATTTAGCCTAACTTAGATTTTCTTCTGTTAACTCTCCTTAATAAGTGGTATCAGAGCCAACGATTTGGTTGTGCCTTCAGTGAATCAAGTGATTCATGTAGATTGTACTCCTATGAGTTTTGCCTTTTTTATCATGATTGAAAAATTATAAAATGTGACTCCCATTATGGCTCCAAGTAGTTGAGTGGGCTCTTAAGAAATATACACTTGAATGGCTCATTAAATAGAAAAAGGATTGGCATGGATAGATTCCCATGTGAGGAGGAGATTTGTTAGAATACATATGTAGAATTATCTTATATTGGATATTCAATACGAGTTATGATATTAATATAAGTTCATGATCCTTACCTATTAGCCTAAGTTTTCCCAACCTGAGCTCCCCCATATTAACTCCGTTAACATTAAAGAAGAGGAAAATTGATTTAGCCATTCATCAAAATGTATGAAAATGCAATTTGTAATTATTGTACATTTAAAGCATTGGATAACATATGTAAATATCAAAATTTGAGGATTAAACGAGAAAGAATCTTTCTTTAGAGGTGACATATGTAATTCTCTCTCTAGCTTTCTCAAAACAAAAGAAGGTTCTTAAAAGTTTATTATTTGACGTCATGTGATGCCAGTGGCCAAAGAGAGCGGAGAGTGATCACCAAGTAATGTCCAAAAAGAAAAAAATATTAGAGAAGTGCAACTCTTGGCAAGTTTCTAGGCCGATATATAGTAATGAGAAGGCATAGAAATGAATCATCCTATACTAAAAAGATATGAGAGTTCATGAGGCTATATAAGTAGATAACATGATCCAAATGTTAGAAATACATTTTAAGAAAAAATTATGAGGCTAATGATGTAAAACTTTGTAGTTTAGCATGCTTAGACTAGAGTAGTATTTAGATAGGAGATTCTCCCAGAAAGCACTTAAGTCACGCAGTTTTTAAAAATCAAAGTAGATAATACCTTTATATTTGGATCACAGGTTATTATAATATAGTATCAAAATCGGCTTCTCACAATACGATATGACTCGAAGATGAACCAAATGGAAGCTAGTGTGCTTGTGACTCCCGTGATCGAAGAAGGCGGGGATTGATCACCGGGTGATGTCCTAAGAAAAAGAAATTACTGAACTAAAGTGCGGCTCCTAGCAGATCACTTCTAGCTAGGCTGATAAATAATAATGAAAGAGGAACATAAATGAATTATCCTAACATCGAAAAAGGGTTAATTGGGAGTTTCTGAGTTATATAAATAAATAACATGATCCTAAATATTAGAAATGTCCTTTAAGGAAAAATCGTGAAGTTAATAATGCGAAACTCTATAGTTAAGCATGCTTGGACCCATGAACTTTACTGCACATTGCTTTATGAACTCGTGAACTTGTCCAAAATAGTTCAATGGTAGTCCAGCATAGCAACTTCACTATAACTGTTTGAATTTACTAGCCTCTAAAAGCACATATTTCATTCAATAAGAAAATGTCTTCTCAATGAATGGATGAATCAATTACGCATTAAAAAATGTATTCAAGATCGATATCACTCCTTGAATATTTCTTTCTTCAAAGGCTCTTTTTCATAAGGGGATCACATATTCTCAATTATTACATTCCTTCGGAGTTTAAAATATTGGGTTCATACTTCGATGTAGTTTCAAAATGTTTGTCAAGAAAACTATGACAAATCTCTTTAATGACTAATTTACCTTCTCAAAAAAGAGTTTTTTTGAAAGCACATTCTTTTTTTGATAGCACGATTTCTAGAATATTCTTAGATGCGCGCTTTTTTAGTTTTTATTTTCTTTCTTCCTTCTCCTCATAATGAGTCCACTGATCTAAGTTTGAAATAAAAATTATTTTGTGATTTTTGATTGGATTTGATTCAAGTTGATTTTTATTTTTATTGAATTTAATTATTAATCCTATTTTATCAATTGAATATATATATATATATATATATATGTATGTATATATTTTAAAAGAGTTCTTTATTGTATTTGCCTTATATTTATATAAGTTTCTTTAACTTACACCCATGTATATAATACATGTATTAAAATAATTAATTTTCAGTCAACTCAAATTTATTTCTTCTAGTGATCACAATAAAATTAAGTTGGTTTTGATTTGCATATGCCATATGCCAGCCGGCTCAAATTAAACTAAGGTTTAAGCATCATTAATTGTTTTTAACATTTTACTATATCAGGTATTGATAATTATTTAATCGCCTTCTTTTTTTTTAAGCAATAATTATTTAATCTTCATGTGAACTCTTCTTTGTCCTCTTTCGTTTCTACTTTTGTTTTTCTTATTGTTAACGCGTGGTTCCAGCGCTGCATCCCAGGTATACACGTGACTCTCAGATGACATTAACTTCTTATTTTACTTTTATTCTCGCAGGTCTCAAAACTCGGTCAAACTTCGACCATGCGGGTTTGGTCAAATATCGTCCACGACGATCCAGGCTCACATCTAGCAAACATCGATGACGATGTTCCTCAGATGTATCTATCGCAGTCGGCGTGGCCCGACCGCACCGTTTTTCGTACAAGACACTTTTTTCAGATACGCAAATCGAGGACTCGCGTGCTCCAATCCTTATAGATCCCTAGAAGCAGTACTAAGATCAAAAAGCCTAGCTCTCCTTTTGCTGCTACTGGTTCCCCCAAAGGCCGACAATGACATGGGCTTAGGGTTTGTTTATTCATTTCTCTTCCGTAAAAACAGGATAAAGCTATGCCACCCGCTGCTTATAAAAACTCTTGAACAGGCTTCAAGGGAAAAGAGGAACCTTTTCTCCGGAGGGCTGAATTCTTCTTCTATTACCTTTGTAATGAGAGCTTGAGATAGGAGAAAGTTCTCTCTCTCTCTCTCTCTCTCTCTCTCTCTCTCTTTTTCTCTCTTTCTTCTGTTAGCTCATTGTACTGGTCCTTTCGACCATCCTTTCCTTTCTCTAGTGAAATCAATCACTCGGCCGCTCGATGGACATAGGAGATTTCTTTCCTGAATCACCTTAAACTTCTGTGTGTTG
>KZ451885.1:2032981-2077771 GCA_002786265.1 Apostasia shenzhenica | reverse complement strand
ACGGGAATATCAGTATATTTTGGTGAAGGCTTGCAAGTTCAGCTTTCAGCTCATTGGGAAACGTGCAATAGTATGGAGATTCACTTGGGTAATTGTTCAGCAGTAATTATCTCTTGGTCTCTCGTGGCGGCTACGGAAGTATTTCATAGGAACTGGAGGCAATCATCTGAGGCTCAAGAGCGATTGGATTGGTTTAATCTGGAAAAGGAAAGATCATTTCTGTATCTTCGTCTGAGATCGAGAATAGGTGATTCTGGTGTAAGGTTCTACTTTCTATGATTTTCTACATAATAAAATCCTCTACTTGCTCACTTCGGGATGTGAGGAGATTACCGTCCGAAAAGTAAAATCTGGTGTCTGGTGTTGCTAGTGATAAGAACTTTGACAGAAGTCAGACATGTTCCAGACCTTAGAAAAGGTTTGATCTCCCTAGGTACCCTTAATGCTAGTGGATGCACTTTTACTGGTTCTGATGGCATTATAAAAGTGAAGAAAGGTGCTCTGGTTGTAATGAAGGGGGAGAAAATTAGATTATTATAAAGATTGATTGGGAAAACTATTACAGGAGATGTTGCTGTTACATCCTCTTCAGATGATGATGATACTATGCTATGGCATGCTAGGTTGGGTCATATGAGTGAGAGAGGATTGTTAGAATTGCACAACAGGAAGCTACTTAAGGGGATTAAATCATATAAGATTGATTTCTGTGAATCTTGTGTTCTTGGCAAGCAGTGCAGGGTAAAATTTGTTACCTCTAATAAAAGAAGTAAAAACATCCTTGAGTAAGTACATTCAGATGTATGGGGTCCATTTCCAGTTACTTCGCTCGGAGGAGCCAAGTATTTTGTTACTTTCATTGATGATTATTCAAGGAAAGTCTGGGTTTACTTCTTGCAGCATAAATCAGAAGTATTTGAGAAATTCAAATACTGGAAGGCAAGTATAGAAAAAGCTACTGGCAAATACATTAAGGTTCTCCGTACAGATAATGGTGGAGAGTACACCTCCAAAGAGTTTTAAGATTTCTGTTTAAAGGAAAGAATTACTCGGCATTTTACTATCCCAAATACGCACAACAGAATGGTGTAGCAGAAAGAATGAATAGGATATTGCTTGAGAGAGCGCGATGTATGAGATTATTTGCGGGCTTATCAAAACCATTCTGGGCTGAGTCAGTTAATACAGCTTGTTACTTGGTGAACAGGTCACCTTCATTAGCATTAGAGCTTAAGTCACCAGAGGAGGTATGATCAGGTAAACCAGTTGATTATTCTAACTTGCATATTTTTTGTTGTCCTGTTTATGTTTTGTTGCAGGATACAGAGAGGACTAAACTAGATTCTAAGTCCAAAAGGGGTATCTTCATAGGGTACGCTTCTGGTGTAAAAGGGTATAAAGTTTGAAACCCTAACACAAGAAAGTCAGAGCTTTGCAGAGATATCAGATTTGATGAAGCTTCTATGTTTAAGAAATCTCAAAAGAAGATTCAGGATGAACAGAAGATCGATAATGTTGTTCAAGTAGAGTTTGAGAAAAACTCAGGTGAAATTGACAGCAGGTCAGATGATTCACATCAGAATGAAATTTCGGTACATCTACCTTAGGATAAGCCTTACTCTATTGCTATAGGAAGGGCTAGAAGAGAAGTGCAAAAACCTCTGAAGTTCAAAGATACTGTGGCTTATGCATTTCCTATTATTTCTTCTGATCCCTTGTCTTTTCAGGAAGCAATAGAGAGAAAAGATAGCAAACAATGGCTGGATGCTATGCAGGAAAAGATGAATTCTCTTCAGAAAAACCAAACTTGGGAGTTGGTGGCAGTTCCTAAAGGTAAAAAGGCAATCGGCTGTAAGTGGGTGTACAGGAAGAAAAAAAGCTTTATCTTCAGGAGAACCAGAAAAATATAAAGCAAGCTAAGATATGAAGGCCTCAGGGAGAGGGGGTGTTTCTACTTAGAGAGATTATGTTGTCTGCTTAAAAATATCAACTTTAATCAAATCCAGGTGGAGATTGTTAAAATGTGATTTGAATAATAAATTAAATAATCCTAATTATAAGGATTATTTGTTAGGCTGTTGAGATTTTTATGGGAATCAGATACAGGATTTGTTATAAGCTACCATTATAAATACGGGATGATCAGGTAAGCTGAAAGTATCGGGGAGAGAGAGAAATAGAGAAGATACGGGATTGTCAGGATTTCTGGTGAAGGCTGCAAGTTCTCAAGCTTTCTCTTGGGAAACGTGAATAGGTGATTCACTTGGGTATTTTCAGCAGTAATTTCTCTTGGATCTTCTTTGTCGGCTACGGATGTGATTTCGTAGGAATCTGGAGGCAATCATCTGAGGCTCAAGGAGCGATTGGATTGTCTAATCTGGAAGAAGAAAAAGATCCAATTTCTGTATCCCGTCTGAGATCGAGAATCAGGTGATTGGTGTAAGGTTTTCTTTCTATCTGATTTTCTACATAATAAAGTCTCTCTCTTCTCTCCCCGTGGATGTAGGAGGAATACCTCCGAACCACGTAAATCTGGTGTTCTTGTAATTGCTTCGTTCTTTTATTATCATTATTTCTCATACTTATCTCGCACGATTTATTTGACTAACTACACGTCCGGCGATCCGAATTTTCCGCTGAGTATTATTTCACAACAGTTTCATGCGTTCTTCAGTGCACAATTAACCAAAAGACAATGAATATTGTCATCAAAGGCAACTTCCTCATCAAAATTTCTTGAAATTCCTTCATTGCATTCTAGCTATAGGGAATGCTTTCTCTTTTTTCAGGGATCTTAGTTATGAGGATTTCGAACCTTTCAAAGTCACTTTGGATAGGTTTGCACCATAGATCGATGGCGCTTATCAAAAGAAGATCCAGAGGCGATGAAGGAGTTTTCAGGGGGAGTCGAGCTGTTCATTGTTGCGGAGGAGGATGGGCTGAGCACTACGACATCATCTCGGCCACCCTTGAAGATGAAGTTTGACCGTCAGAAGAAAAGATTCATGGCCAAGATATCTGCCAAGGAAAAGGAGGTGACAATCCTGAACAGGTTGCAAAAGGGCAGCAATGATCGTAGGGCACTGATTGAAGAAGATCAAGGCGAAAATAAATCAGAACATGACAAAGTCTACAAGCCAGAGCTCCACCAGAGGTGGACCAGATTTGGCTAAGAGCCCGTCATCGAAGAGGAGATTGCTGAAGAGGACAATACCATGGAATTAGATACATATAATTCGAATATTAAATATGTGAACACAGTAAATTCCAAATTTACTTCTGTAAATCTCCCCAAAATAAATAAATAAACCCCGAAGCTCTGGCGCAAGAATTTGTCTCCAAGGAGAAGACCACGTCACTAAATCGCCAGGATGCATCCTCATCTTCCCCCTCCCATTTAATCCCCTTCAACCCCCCTTCTTTCCTTACCCTAATTCCTCAGGAAGAAGAAGAAGATGAAGATCCGAGAGCTCTGCTGCGTATCCAGCAGAGAGCACGAAGGCAGTTCATGCCCGTAAGTGATCTACTGATCTCCATCCTCAACATAATTTCCTAAAGCTTTGATTTTGATCGAGAAACTACCTGTTCGTAGCTCAAGATCTTCTACGAGCAGCATCCATGAATACCCATGGGAGATCTTCACCCTCAAGGAGCTCCTCCATGCCACCAACCACTTCCACAACAATAACAAGATCGGCGAGGGCGGCTTCGGAGCCGTCTACTGGGGACGCACCACCGCCGGAGGAGAGGTGAGGAAGGAAAGGTTTTGAAATCGAAATTGAAATTGTAATCCGATTGAAGATGAAAGTTCGAATCTTACAAACTAAAGAAGAACAAGAGTAACTGTTTAAAATCTTACATGTTTGCGCTGGTTGTAGATAGCGGTGAAGAGATTGAAGACGATGACGTCGAAGGCGGAGATGGAGTTCGCCGTGGAGGTGGAGGTTTTGGGGAGGGTGCGGCACAAGAACTTGCTGGGGCTCCGGGGGTACTACGCCGGCGGGAACGAGCGACTCATCGTCTACGACTACATGCCCAATCGCAGCCTCGCCGGCAACCTCCACGGCCGGATCGGCCAAGAAGCGCCGCTCAACTGGCGTCAACGCGTGCGCATCGCGCTCGGCTCCGCCGCCGGCATTGCGTAATTCACTAACCCTAATTTTTTTTTCATTGATCTTTTTTTTCTTTTTTTATGGCGTTATTTTTCATAGTCATACCACCAATCTACGCGCTGTTTTCCAAGGCGGTTCGCTTTTGGGTTCAATTTCGGTTTCGATTCATTTTTTATAGTAATTTCGTCGCAAATTGAAATTATTATTTTTAACAAATTCAATTTCAATAATTTCAACAAAAATGCTTGCAAAATTCTGAATTCCAAAACAATTTTGCCTTATGATGCTTGGCTAAAATATTTTATTCATTAAAAATATAAAATAATATTATTAATTTTATTAAAAATAATTAATAATATGAAATAAAATAAACTTCTTTATATTAAAATTTATATAAAATATAATAAAATTTTATTTATTATTATTATTTATTTAATATTATTTTGATCTTGGGCACGATCAAAATAGTCTTGAGACTAAATAGGCCTTTAAATTTCAATCAAAATTTCACGTCTCAAATCTATTTTGAACTAAAAATTCAAATTTATCGATTTCAACCCAAACTTAAAAATACAGTGGTGTTGTTACAAGCTTAAATGGCTAATTTTAAAATTTGAATAAGTACATATGTAATGAACATATAACTTGGTTATTTATTAGACATAAATAATATTTACATTAGTTAATCTGAAAGATTGATATTATTAGCTCAACTCTAATTTTTTTTTTAAAAAAAAAGAGGTAACCTATTAGTATGTAAGTTCTATTTCGAGTATATAAATTATGTACCTGGTATGATTTACTTATTTTTCATCGAGTCATCCAAATTGGTGATATTAATGTTAATTTAATAGGCATTAAGCATTTTCAAATTATTCCTACTAATTTTATTAATTAATTAATTAATTATAATTTAGCTTTAATTCAGTAGTATACTTAGTATATTAAGACTTAATTCACTAATTAATTATTTAGTATATTGAGTTTAAATTTATTTGGCAATTTAATAAATTAAAAATTTAAATTATAGTTCATCAATTTATTAATTAATTATTAAAGTTAGTTCTTTTATTTTAAATTTACCCTGGAACAACTGGTGCGTATTGAGCAATAATTTTTTAGCTGCTTGCAATAAATAAATTATATAAATAATTATTTATTTATATTTATAATATATTAATTCTGCCAACAAATGCTTAATCTATATAATATCCGCATAAAAAAAAGAGTATTATAGAGGTTAAGCATTAGCTGGCGAAATTAACTTAAAATAAAAAATAAGACAAATTATGATGAATAAGATAAAAGAATATTAAAAGTTTGACATTTTGACCATGAAAACAATGACATAATATTACAATAAAAAGAATAAAATTGCGATTTCTGAATTAAAAAAAAAAATTTGTGATTCCAACATAATCTCATTTGCTTTCTTTAAAACATACAACTATATATTAGTTTGAGTTTTAAATATTAGTAAATATCAATTTTGATATTTTTTTCATAGTTTTAAATTTAAAACTTTCAAAATATATACTTGCTATAAATTTAAGTTTTAATTGAAACTAATAAATAATTTTTTTTTATATCAAATGAGTTTTTGGTTAATTCAATTCAATTTAATTTACTTATATGTTAAAAAAACTATATTAATTAAAATTTAACATCAAATTTTTTTTTTGATTTAACATAAAAAAATTTTAAATATGAATTCCACCTTTCAGGATTTCCCTTTCAGTTCCCTTCATTTAATTCAAAACCCATGAAGGCATCACTAAATTTATTTTAGGTTTCTAGTTCAAAAAAAAAAATTATTTTAGGTTTTAGCTATGCATAATCGATTTTACTAATTTTAAAATCAATTATTTTATTTAATATTGCATTGGTTTCTTTGTCAAAAAATAAAATAATATTTAGATTAATGATAGACATAGACCTTATAGTTATCGTAAATAAAAATAAAATAATAAAAAAAAGTAAACATCGATGCAAGGTTTGTTTTTCGGTTTTTCAATTTCTATTTAATTTTCTTAAAAAAATGGACGGAATATGGCTTTCAAAGGATATAAAACTGTTTTTCCATAAAAAAAAATATAAACCAAAATAAAATGTTTATCTGATCTATGGACCTTAAAGTAATTTTAAATTTTCCTAATTTAATATATAATTTGTCTTTTAGGTGTTATTATTATTTTTTAAAAATATGCTCATTATTATGACAATTTTCATGAGGGCAGATAGAATATAACTTTCTATTGTCTTTGCACAAAATCCGCTTATTTTTAATTATAATAGTTTGCCGTTTTTGATCAATGTTATGTTGATATCATTTTATTTTATTTAAAAAATAATTAGTTGATTTAATAATAAATATAAATAATTTTATAAAAAATTATAAAATTATCACCAAAAAATATTATTTAGATATTAAGATATAATACTAATCAAAATAACATTAAATTAAATATCTTTTTAGTTTCATGAGATTTTAAGGATTTTTACGTTGATCAATAAATTTTAAATTATAGCATTTAAGTTTTTGAGATTAATAATTTATTATTATATAATCCTTTGCTCACATACAATATAATATTGCATTTAATTTAGATCAATTATTTTTTTAAAATTCTTCATTTTAGTCCTTATAATTTAAAACAAGTACTTAATTATATAGATATACTATAGGGACCTATCTGTAAGATACAAAAGGACTAAACTCAGGAAAGTAAGATCTGAGACTAAAAAATCCTGTAAAAATTCTAAGGTCTCTTATATTTAAATATAATTTACTCTTATTATTATCATTATTATCAATTTAAATTATAAATGAGCATTTGCATGTATACTCATTAATTTTTTTTTAATTATATATTAAATTCTCTATTTTTTATTTTATAATTTAATTCTCGAATCTCTCAAAAATAACATACATCGATTTCTTTTTAATTTTTGAAAAACTTTCTTTTACTAATTATAATTATTTAAATATTTATTATTAATGATATGTATATACAAAATATTATAAATATGTTTGTAAATATATATATTTTTAGTTTTTATTTTTAAAAAATTTGAAGAGTAAAATTATAAAATAAATGAATAGAAAATTTAATATGTAATTAAAGGAAAATTAAAGAATTAGTATGTAAATGCTTGTAATTATTATTATTATTATTATTATTATTTTGATCATAAACAGATACCTCCACCACGAGGCGAACCCCCACATTATCCACCGAGACATTAAGGCCAGCAACGTCCTCCTCGACGCCACGTTCCGGCCGAGGGTGGCGGACTTCGGCTTCGCGAAGCTCATCCCCGACGGCGTCAGCCACCTGACCACACGTGTGAAGGGCACGCTCGGCTACCTCGCGCCGGAGTACGCCATGTGGGGGAAGGTCTCCGAGAGCTGCGACGTCTACAGCTTCGGCATCCTCCTCCTCGAGCTCGTCGCCGGCCGCCGGCCCATCGAGAAGCTCCCCGGCGGGGTGAAGCGCGACATCGTGCAGTGGGCAATGCCGTTCGCGGAGCGCGGACGCTGGGAGGAGATCGCCGACCCGAAGCTCGGTGGAAAGGTCGACGCCGTGCAGCTCCGGAACGTGGTCATCGTGGCGCTGAAGTGCACGGACGGGTGCCCGGAGAACCGGCCGGCGATGCGGGAGGTGGTTGGGATGCTTCGGGCCGGGCTCGGGGCGAGGAGGAAGAAGGAGATGGCGGCGGTGGCGGAAGGCGAGGAGGAGGAGGAGGAGGAGGAGGAGGCGATGGGGGTGAAAGAAGAGAAGAAGAAGAAGGTGAGGGAGGAGGAGGAGGAGGAGGAGGAGGATCCAATGATGTTGAGCACTGCCGATGAGCATTCTGCTCATTACTGTATAAGAGAAAATAGGTCTATGATTATGAGATAAACTTTATAATTAATTAATTTAATTTCTGTTTTTTATTAATTAATTAAAAACATTAATTACTGTCACATGTTGAGAATTATATTTTTGCTTTAATTTTCAATTTCTTTTCTTGAAGTCATTTGATTAATTTAAAAAAAAATTACAAAATAGATAGATCATAGATCTCCACACTGAGATTAATTGGCATGGCGACATAATATATAATTAAAGATCAAAAAAATAAATAAATACTGGCTTAATTGTCTCTTTATTTGTGAATTCTCTTCGTGCGGCTCTCAACGTGCGCATAGATACGAATGAAGTCTCTATATGACATAAATTATAGCGATTTTTTTAGTTATCACTTTTGCTGGCTCTTTCTCTCTATTTTTAGATCCCTTCTTAGGAGCTTACCTATTTGATAATTATCTAAAATAAAAATTTATTTTAGTCCTGACCAAAATCTTAAATTATTTTAAAAAAAATTTAAAAATTATTTTATATTTCATCCTACATAAATTCTAACATTAAACAATCAATTTATTTCACATCCAACACAATTTTTACTATAACTAACTCACTTTATTTTATGTTATACATATTTTTCTAAAATTTTTCATAAAATTTTTTCAATTCATCTTTTTTCACTCCAACCAAGCAGAGCTAAGTTTCCTTGAAATAAGATTAAGGATAACCGAGTACAAACTAGGCAAGAAATAAATTATGTTTTTCAAAGAACATGTGAAAAAGGGTATTGACTATGTTAATATTATTAGATTAAAAAATTTACATAGAGGATATGAAATACTATAAAATTATATAATTCGCCCAAATTTTATAACAATTATATACATCACGCATATATAATTCCTTATAATATCACATGTTCTTCCTAAATTTGCTCAAATTTATGTATCTTTTTAGCTCTATCATGTATGATAAATATTTAATAACTTAGATTTTACTATATTATGTTCAAGATATATTTCATATATCAAAAATTACTTTGATAGAGCTGAAAGGGAACCTAATTTTCGAATTATAGACATGAAACTACATAAACTTTTTTTTTGAAGAATTTAGGTAAAATGTATAATTTATCAAAATTTCATATATATCTTGCATATAAATCTCCCAATAAAATTTAGGGTAAATTGAATTTCAGTCCCTCTTATTTTCCCTTATATATATGAGCACTCATTTTCAAATTAAATAAATTAGTTTATTAATTTGAGTAAAAATAAAGATGTGTCTTTTTCTAGTAATAAATGCTCCTTACATGTATGGTAAAAAAAAATGGTTTTTATCATCAAAAAAATATTTTTTTTAAAAGACAAAAAGTAACAATTTTGATCATTAAAAAAGTTAATTATTTTCATAAATTTTTTGATAGTAACAATTGTATGGCTGTGCTCTTCATGAAACATTATTATATATGTAATTATTTTCTTAAATTTTTTCTATATAATTAAACTTTGTTACTAAAATAATTAATTTATATTTTTACACAAATTGATTGGTTAATCTATTTTAATTTAAAACAAAATTTACTATACCCAATATAATATATATATAAACTCCATATTAATATTCATGATCAGTACTCAAGATTTTTAAAAAAATCATATAAATGATTAAAAAGTAAAACAACAAATAATTGAATAAATCAAATTTTGCATTTTGCATTTTATGTTAATCTCCACACGCTATTACCAATGAAGCAATAAATTTTTCTTTTTTTTTTGATAAATTACACTCAGATCTTTAAATTTAGAATTTAATAACATATAGGTTCATATTTTTTAAAATTATAATATCAAAATACTTGAGTTTTAATATAATTATTAAATAATATTTTTTTATTTTTTTTATTATTAATTTCTCTCTCAAATGGGTTCTTTTCTAATTGTTTTATTATTAATATTTTTTTAAAGAGAAAAAGAGAGAGAAAAATGGAGCAGAAAGTGAGGGAAGGAAATAATAATAATTATAAAGATTTTTAATAATAAAAAAATAAAAAAATATCCATTCGATTATTATATTGAAATCAATAAATTTTGATATTACAATTTTAAAAATATAAATTTATACATTATTAAGTCCTAAATTCAAGAATCAGAATGTAATTTTCCTTTTCTTTTTTATAAGAGTAATGCATTAGTAAGTTAATGGCCGGCTATTGACCTTAACAGAAGAATAATAAAAGAAGCTATCAAAAAATAAAAGAAACAAATCTCTTGTTGACAATTTATATCAATCGTTCCATTCCAAGCAACATATTTGGCAACACAAATATTAAATATATATATATATTTATAAGTCTTTTGGTATTTTTCTTTTTATAATTTTAACATGTCAAGCAATCCCAACAAAATATTTGTGTTTGACTTCCGTAATGATAGTAGAGACGGAATAATTTGGTATTTTAAAAATAATGATAACTTTCCTTTTTTTTAGATAAATTACATCGGGATCCTAAAGTTATAAAACTATATATTATTATATAATCTCAATTAAGGCTCAATTATTAATTTTTTACTATTATGTTATAAGATTATTCCAAATTGTTAATTTTTTAGTTTTTTAGAACGTAATTTTGACATATTGATATTGACATTTTCCAATTTTAATTTTTAAAATGAAAAATAAGAAATAAGAGAAATTAAATTTTAAAATCTTATTAAATTTTTAAAGAACGGTGAAGACAAAAGAGTATAATGATTCTTTAAAATATTTTAATGATTCGAATAAATCAAAAATAATTAAAGTTTAAATGTTCTATTAAGAATAAGGGTGTTAATATGGATCGAAGATCGAAAATCGATCGAAAATTAAATCGATTTTAAATCGAATCGAAATCGAGTCGATTTAAATGAGCCGACTAACGAGCCAAAAGTTCGGCTCAATAATAATTTTGAGCCGATTTTGAGCCGGGGTAGGCTCGGTTCGATCCAGCTCGAAATCGGCTCGAATTAAAATACATTTTATATTATAATATATATATATATATAATATATTAAATATAATATATATATGTTATATAATATATATGTATATATGTTATATAATATATATGTATATATATATCTCGAGCCGGATCGAGTTGAGCTTACCCGGCTCGAGATTGGCTCAAAAAAAAATGGGATTTGATTCATTTTTCAAGCCGGCTCGAAAATGAATCGAAATCGGATTGAAGTCGATTGGAATCGACTCGAGCCGGCTCGAAGTCGAACTCAATTGAGCTCGAGTCGATCGAAATGTGATCAATCCGATTTCGAGCTGATATTGGCTCGGCTCGAAATCGGATCGATAACAGCCCTAATTAAGAATGACCAGCAAAAGGCAAGATTTCAAAAGAAAGGTTAGAACTATGACATTTTTATAACGTCAAAGACCCGCTCGAGAATTTTTTTACAAATTGGAACCAATTTGTAACGCCTTTTTGACCTCAGCTACTCGATGCAATTTATCTTTTTCGTATTTTGTTTTCGAATTGTATAATATTCCACTTTTGTTAGACTTTGTATCTAGTTATTGTACCTTTTGAGCTGTCTACAATTTGTATCAAAATGAGAGAAAACTGGGCATTAACTTTGTAATTTTAAAAAGATATATTGCCAATTAAAAGTATTATTCCATGAATAAATACTTTATCAAATGGGATAGTTATTTTACCCACAGGATTGAAAAAAATTTTAAAGGTTGATTTCTGATTATGTGTGTTGATGCAAAAGATGCACCACCACAGAGAGAAATGAGACGACGATTTTTACGTAGAAATCCGAGTGTCTTGGGGAAAAATCACGACGTCGTCCAGGCGATTTGAATCCACTAATCTCATCTCCTTTTACAAAGCTTGTGGGTCTCTAATGGGAGACCAAATTAGTACAAGAAAGAGATAGGGTAGAGAAAGAGTGGCCTCCTCTGAGAGAGCCTGGGTCCCCTTTTTATAGCTTGAAGAGGAGGTGATACAACAGATATGGTCTGTCACATCTGACACCTATTTCTACAAAGGACGATTAGGGAGTGGACTCTCATACTGTCTTAAATGCTGAGTTGATATGGTAGTACGAAGAGTACGATCTGGTGATCTCTTTAAGCTGTTGTTGAGCTGCTCTTCGACTTAGGGCTGTTGTTGAGCTGCTCTTCGACGTGGGGTTGCTGTTGAGCTGCTCTTTGATGTGGGCTGTCGTTGAGCTGCTCTTCGACTTGGGGCTGCTGTTGAGCTGCTGTTCGGTAAGAGGTGTTAGAGAAGGTTCTAACAATGTGTAATGATTTAAATACAACGTTATTGCATTGTCAATAAGATCACTCATTTCGATACTACATCCGTTTAAACATGCATCTCTTTTACGTTATTTTCAATAACGTCTAACGATTCATTTTTATACCTATCAACTTAAAAGTCTTTCAAAAGCGACTGATTTCGATTTAATGACGTAGACATCATCTATCGCGAGATTATTCCCAGCCCAATTCGGTTTCGGGCGGGTCATCAGAGATTATATAACATCATTTTTTATTAATTTTGTTAGTATTTAACTTATTTATCTTTTCTTTTTGAAAATATCTAAATCATCTTTTGAGACATATACAATTTGTGCAAGATGCATATTGCGTCAAAATTTCTTGCTGGTTACATATGTGATTCGTTTTTCGGACTCCACAAATTAATACAAATATTGCAGATGGGAATGCACAAATTTTGTGGAGCTCTGGAGATGTGACATATGGCTCAACCTTAGAAACAAATGAAGACAAATTTACAAATCTCTAACGATATTTAAGGCCGAGTTTGTTTCATAGAAAAAAATAATAACAACAATGACTCGGTATTAGCTTGCTCGAAAAAAATTAATTTAATTTGTGATTAACTCGATATATATATATATTAACACATATATTTAAATTTTTTAAAGTAAAATATAGATATTTTTGTGTATAAATATGTTATAATAATTTATATAAAGAAAATGACATTAAAAACATATGAATAGAATTTAAAAAAATTAAAACTGAATTTATAATAATATGCTTTGATATGTTTAATATAAATAATGACTATTTTTATAGAAAAAAATGACTTATAATTAGGCTCAATTCAACTCAAAAATTGACTAGAAATTTGAAGAATTTTAATAGAGTTGACTCGAACTCGACTTGAAATAAAAAATTTCAATCTCAAGTTGAGCTCGACTAACCCAAAATTGACTCGAAGCCATGGTGTAGAGATGACTCAATCCATTGATATCCTGTGTATAAATATATTATAATAATTTATATAAAGAAAAATAATATTAAAAATATATGAATAGAATTTAAAAAAAATTAAAACTGAATTTATAATATTATGCTTTGATATGTTTAATATGAATAATGAATATTATTATAGAAAAAATGACTTATAATTAGGCTCGATTTAACTTAAAATTTGACTAGAAATTGAAAAAAATTTAATAGGCTTGACTCGGACTCGACTTGAAATAAAAAATTTCAATTTCAAGTTAAGCTCGACTAGCTCAAAATTGACTCAAAGCCACCGTTAGATGCATCAGATGCAAGACAACCTGGTGGGTGTAGAGATGATTCAATTCATAGATATACTGCGTATAAATATGTTATAATAATTTATATAAAGAAAGATAATATTAAAAATATATGAATGGAATTTAAAAAATTTAAATTTATAATGTTATGCTTTGATTTGTTTAATATGAATAATAAATATTTTTATAGAAAAATATAACACTAGAAATTGAAAGAATTTTAATAGACTTGAAATTATATTATTAAAGATAAGCACGGGAGTCGTACAAAGAGAAGAGTAAAATAATGAAAACACGAAGAGATGTGTCAATTAATGATCAAATTGTCAGGAAGAGTGAGCGCTTTAAATATCTTGGATCAATTATTGAAAATAATCGTGAAATAGATAATGATGTTATTAGCAGGATGTGTAAAATGAAGAAATGCTTATATTATTGTTTGGAACTGTATGTTTTAATAAATCAAGTCATATGTAATTGTAATTCTGAGCGTCATTACTATAAAAAAAAATTATGATTGTGAGTTTCAGTGTTTATGTCGAGATTGTTGAATTATTTTTATTATCGTGAATTTGATGACATTTATATATAATGTGTTGAATTTATTTTCATAGTGATTTATACAGTAAATTTTGGAAATCTGTCTGGCATGTTTTCAAAATTGTAGACCAGCGTGACAAGTTGAGTAAATCTCAAGGGCCTAAGTGGAATTACCGCTATTATATATATTGAATCGTGTGAATTTCTGAGTCATGGATTGGGTGTGACGGTGATCTCAATGCTTTTTTGTTATAGAAGTAATATGTACAAACGAATATTCCCATACGTGTAAATTCTTCGTTGTTTCTCGTTACAAACATCAACCGATAATTAGTGACTGCTCTACAACCAATAATTGCATAAATAGATAAGATCAATGTCTGCATTTCAATGGAATTAATCTGATCAATTCGCAACCTTAATTTGTCGATCATGTTCACCCACTACCACAAAACTTCTATCACTAATCCGTCACACCTCGCTTGCGATCGACTGCTTTTGAAAGGGGATAGTAGAGTTGGGTCACTTAGATTTTGTCAATTTTTCAAGAGATCTACAATTGAGCTTTCAAGACTAATGTTGAAAAGTGGAAACGTCAAACAAAGATGTGCCACGGACTCTTTGATCAGGAAAACCGTTCTCGAAGAAGCAATGCGAGTTTGAAGAGTGGCACTAAACTTCGTGAAGATCCTCCGATTCAAGAAGTTGCTTGTTCGAACATTTGTCTAGAAGAAATTTTCTCATCGAATAGGATGTGCTTTTATACGGCTAGAGAATCTCAGATTATTGTGGAGAGTGGCAACATAGACAGCCGTACGGTTATGGGCATATCAACTACTAACCAAATTGCTAAGGTGAGAGTGCTTACAAGGATTGCATCATGTAAGGTTTCTCGGAACGGCACGTCTAAGAACTATTACTTCTCATGCTATAAAAAGGGGAGACAACGTGAGTTCAATGCGTGGTTGATGCAGATATTGAGGCGACACTCTACAATAGTGGAAAGAGAGCAATATTAGAAGATCTTCACCAAGTTGTTAAGTCCAATAACGGTGATCTCAAACAGTAGGTGATCCAGACTTTGATGTTGTGCCATCATCGATCATCGTCATCAGAGAAGAAGTATAGGGATAGTTCCTGTTTTCACTTAAGATAAATTTAAGTAACCCTATCTGGTGAACATGTTTACTTAAGACAATCAAACCATTTAAATATTTTACTTGTTAAATCATCTATACGTCTTAATAACAATTTTTGTAACATGTTTTTGGACAGAGTGTGGGTTCCAATCTTCAAAGACAAGCAATTTACACATAGAACAATTACATTCAATGAGACGTAAACGAAAAACTGATCAAGCTGGCTAAATTAAGCTTCAAAATCAGTGAACAAATGCCACTTCAGTGATGTCTATAAAAATATTGCATAGCGGGAGAACGAGTTGGCATGCAGTTAAATAACAGA
The DNA here is from genome assembly GCA_002786265.1 of Apostasia shenzhenica. Lineage (NCBI taxonomy): Eukaryota > Viridiplantae > Streptophyta > Magnoliopsida > Asparagales > Orchidaceae > Apostasia > Apostasia shenzhenica. The sequence goes on along the minus strand of KZ451885.1, from coordinate 2,062,228 downwards.
AGCTCCTGCTTTCATTAAAACCATCGAAAAATACATCCAGTTCATAGGCACAAGCCACCACTTCAAGAAAGAAGATCAAGCTGCTGTGCTTCAGCATTAACTAGTCTAATTAATTACTCCTCCAAGCAGGCATTAAATATAAAGATAATCAAGCAAGACGAAGATCATGAGAGCGGCAACCCATACCATGAAGGTTTGGCTGGCTTGGCTGCACCCGGAACGCATATATGTGAGGTCCTCCATTGGCAAGAGCAAGAGCTCCCTCGTAGCTGCTGCTTGGGTCATCTTCCACATACCCGAACATTGCCTGTTCCTCATTCATTTCCTGCGTTGCCATGTTTATTATAACATAAGCACCCACCCATCTCAACATAAAACCCAAGTTCATAGAAGCTCACCAGTTCACGGAGCAAGCCCTTATGTGTCTCTTCAGAGTTCTTCAACTGCAAAGATGGAATTTAACATAAGTATATTAGGTGTATTCCAGAAGTCGTATCCTTAACGTTAAGTCAACTTGTTTTGTGCCAAATATAAAATTTTTCCGAAATTCGGCCGTAGCCTATAATACTATAACAGTAAAAAAGATACATCAGGTACAAAAGGTTCGATCCTCGTCGAGAATCGCACAAAAATCGAGTGGGAGGGACATGCCCCGACGCCACTCTGTATCATCTAAACAAGAAAAGGAAGCTACAAAATATAAAATTTTTCCAGCTTTATGACATATGTATATCCCCTCATTTATAAGTTTCTTGTTTATATGTCTAGTTTTCACCCCAAACTTCAAGGACATCTCAAATAAACACGTTATTTTTGTATAGCATTTTAATATTCTTGTAATGTATGACTGAGATATTTAAAGTGGCATTTGGTTCAATATTAGCTTACTGTTAACTGTCATGTATTCTAAAAAAATAATTGTTGTGAATAACTTTTTAAAAAAATTATAAAATTATTAATCTAAAAATGACATAACATTTATGGATCATCTTTATATATTGGATTTTCTTTTTCAAATTTATGTAAGATGTAAAATGTAGTAGGTCTCAATCTCCAAATCTGTAATTAAATTTGACATATTCTGGCAAAAGTATGGGTATTAATCAAAAGTATGGGTATCAATCATGTTTCTTTTGTAAAGCATATGGTCAATCAAGAGCAGCTTTATTTCTCTTTGGCTACATGGGTAGGAACAAGAAACAAAATATTATTGCACAATTAATCATCCACATATAATGAATATTGATTTATGACATTCCTGCAATTTGGTGGTAGCCTATAATATTATAAATGCAAAAAGCAAATGCATCAAGTACAAAACAAACAATTCGTCAAGAATCTCATAAAAATTGGGTGAGAGAGAAATTCTCCTTGCTAACATGGCATTATGATTAGAATAAGAAAGAGAAGCTATGTATTTGGATGCTCAATTGGCAATCTTAAATTAAAGGCCCAACAAATGTCATAAATCTGAACAAATTAAAGGTCTTCCGCTCGAGTAGTCTCTGGTTGCATAGAGAATATCTATATGATTGATTTATGACTTTCAACTATATGTGAGTCATTATAGTTATAGACATACATCACTCATGAACTTCTTGTAGATCTCTTTGTGCTAGACAGTTTGAAAAGCTTTCGAATTGTATCTCATGCAACACTGCATATCTTTGTAGATCATTTGGTGGACATGTTGCACATGAAATGCACATTACATTTTGATGAACTATATCATATAGAGACTAAAGTGTATAAATTTTCCATCCTAATGCTCTCACTTCTGTATGCGATCAACTCTCCCGTTTACAAATTTTTTAACATATTAACATATGGGCTTCTACGCACATCATTCTTTAGAAAAGAAACTTAATCTGAACTTATGTTGTTTGCATCACTACACCATTATTTACTTCAAGCAGCAATATCATGAAGCTAACATGACACAACTATGCATCGAGGACCTTAGTATCATATGCCAATTGACTCAAGTCAAGTGGGTAGACATATGAGCATATATTATATTGTATTTCATTCTTTATTTTATCCTTTTAGTTTCCTTATGCTTTTTTATGCACTGTATTTATTATTTTATATGAAGAGGTGTGATATTTCATGCTACATCTAGATGCTAATTGTTAGAACATTTAGGTTAGTTGTTAAACATATAAAATAGTAACATGATATGACCTAGTAGATCGATGCAATATAGTGGTTTTATGATCACGAAATACAGATAATGTAGCAAGCACATCTTTTCTCAGATTAATGACCCATTTTCTGGGCAATAGAGATCCAACCGATCAACCGCTATTGATATCATTCTAGTGTACCTTGATGTACAATTTTATACATGTTTTAGTTTAATATTACTAACCTAAACCATTTTATTAAAAAAAAAAGAAAAAATTATGGCATTTAATTATAGTTTGGGCTATAAATGAATTGAGCTGAAATGAGTAGTGGCTTCTTGATATTCACGTTTGTTTATAAAAATTAAGCTAGAGCTTGTTTCTGGCTTGTACGAGCTTGATTCACGAATATAAAGACATATTTGGGCTTGGTTAATATAGTTCATGAACGACCTTATTAATATGTTCATGAATAAGCTTATATAAATTTAAGTTCACAAACACGAAAATCATAGAAAAGTTTTTATATATTAAAAATATTAATGTCTTTATAAATAAGCTTGTCATCATGATTCATAATTTGTTTTCCTTATTAATATATAAGATATACTAAAATCTCCAAAAAAATATTATATTCAGTCTTAACAAGTATATTTATGAACTTTATACAAATAGTTCACAAATATTAATTAGCCGAATACAGTATATTCAAATTTGTTCATCTCCAATGACTTTCTACATCTAAACTTTCCATACTGGCGGACTTTAGTGGCCTTACATGTATGGATTAGGTAAGGGTTTTTTGGAGGATTAGATAAGTTCATTTCATATGCTTCCATAACTTTCGAGTCACACTACACAAACTATTTTTTGTTTTCTAGATATATAGTTAATTTCTTAGTAAATTAAGCTTAACATTTCAACACATAAGTCTGATTTACCAATGAACAGCAACAGGATAATCCTGATGTTATTTACATAGGATGACCTTAATTGTTTAATATAAACAAAACAGCATATTTCAATAATATTTCATAATTTACTCATCCAACCCTAGCAAATTAAAAAAACATGCCAGAAAAAATATTAACGTAAAACACATTAAATTGATCCAATTGCTTGCATTTAGATAGTAAATGAAATGAGCTGGAAATACTCATTGAGCTTTGCAAAAAATAATGCAAGTGCATTACAAACTACAGTGAGACATTTGTTTACAATATATGTAAACATATTACTTTCATTTCAGTATTATAAATTTATACATATAATCAATAATGTAAATAGTGATCGATTTTTTTGACAATATTTGTCAGGAGAGAGGTATATACGTATGTGTGCCATTACCCATTAAGTTCTGTAATATCTCTTCTTACAATGTTCTCGAAGGAGATATTAGTTGAATTTTATGCTTTTGTACTAATGTTTTAGTTTAATGATATAGCAATGCTAAGCCCATAAAGAACTCATTTGCTAAACTTCAAGGTTATCTCTCCAAAAAACTATCTAGACTAATATATCTTTCAAAGAATACAAAACTTAAAGTAATAATGAATGACAACGTTAGCTTCTCAATTATATGTGTATATATTAAAGATTAATGAATATTAAGTGGTTGTTGAGGTAAAAAAAAGAGGACCAATGTGAAAATGACGGTAAAATTCAAGGATATGTATAAAATAACTCAAAAAAATATATGCTGAAATGAAATTTATCTTTTATATTAAGGACTCAGGAGTAATTTACCCTTATAAATACCAAGGCAGTGCTACTATATATTGTAAATTATTGGATACATATTTTGTATGTAGCTTTACAATTATTAGAAGAAAAAAAAGCCATATAAGAGGTTGAAATACGATCGATACACAAATGTTCAAAACAAGTAGATAAATATATGTATATATATATAGCTAGCTTCCTTAGTTCCTAGCTTAAATTGCCATTACTAGAATGATTTTTCCCGAAAAAGGTCCTCAAAGATTAAGTGTGACTGTTAACATGCATGTATTAATTATATCCCCTAGTTCTTGTCCCCAGTGATCATTTATGCTTAATTTGACCAGCGCCATGACAAAAATAAAAACACCAACTATAGCAGGTAAGATTAATCTTTATTTAAGAGGCCATCAAAAGGTGATACATAATAAAAGGAAAAAGAAATCAACTATACCTTCTTCTTAAAGGTATCCGTTTGCGTGGTGATGACATGATACTGCATATCATTCAATCAAAATATCAGCCAACTCTCAACATGAAATACAGTCAACTACAAGAAAAGAAGTAACTTAAAATTGAGTATTTCTACTAAATCTTGCAGGGTTTCAGAAAACATAAAGCAATCTATATATCCAAAAAAGCAAGCAATATCCACAAATAAATAGAAGCCTTGAAAAGACAATGAAGGTACTGGTATGTGGAACTATAAGGAAAATTAACTATAAAAAGAAAAAAAAATGAACAAGAAAACAGCAATAAGAAAAAATTCTCTACAAAACCCATAGATGTGATCTTACTTTTCTGTTCCTTACAATCTTCAAAGCCTCATCCATATTTTGCTCAAGACCGCGCAGTTCCTTGATGTCAAGCCCATCCAGATCCTCACCCATTCGATGCCTACTCAAAAAAAAAAATACAAGAAATATTCTCATATTTGATAGTTCAAACAAAAAAAAATCCAAAAAACATGGAAAGAAATCAAAATATAATGATCATTGTGAAATCATAACAGGAAAAAGGCTTTCTTAGCTTTATCTGACACCAAACTCCCAGTCCCTCATTTCCCCCATCCCTACATACCTTATCTCCTTCCTCAGTTCATCGTTTATATCCTTCAGATGTTTCAGCGTATTCTGCATCTTCTGCTCGCAACCAAAAACAAAACCCCGTCAAAACCCTAATCACTAAGAGAGACACAGAAAGAGAGAGAGAAAGAGAGAGAGAACACTCGCCTCGTATTGTGCGCTCCATAGGTTAATCGCGGAGACTTGCTGGTACCGATCAAACATACTCTTGGTGCTGACAAAAGAAAGAAGCCATTACAGGGAGAAAAGAAAAACCCTAAAAAGACAAGATATTAAAGAAGAGAAAGAAGAGGGACGGTTTACTCTGCGGAGGGGCTGCAATACTCGGAGAACTTGCCGGTGCTGGAGAACATGATGAGAGAAACCTCGGCATCGCAGAGGACGGTAAGCTCCCTCGCCTTCTTCATGATCCCAGCCCTCCGCTTCGAGTACGTCACCTGGCGATTGGTAGGATTCTCGATCTTCTTTATCTCTATCTTCCCCCTCCCCATCCCGTCCCCTCTCAGCCTTTGCTTTCCCCCTCCAAACCCAAAGACCGAGCAAGCAGCTGGGAGAAAAGGAAAGAAAACAAACCCAAACCCTCGCTGGAAGCGACCGCAATGGGCATGGAAGAGAGGAAGTAGAGCTATAAAACAGGCGAAGTCGAAAGCAGCAGCTGGGCTTCCATTTGTGGAAGGGGGAGGGCAAAAGCCATGGTTTCCGTAAATGGGTCCTCATTGCCCCGCTGGCGAAAGTGCAGCTCGTACGATCCCGCGTGCCTTGTCTTGCCTTGTTTAAGAATCCGTCACCTCCCCCATTGCCACCTCTCTCTCTCTCCCCCTCTCTCTCTCTCTCTGATTTGTGGGTCTAGGCTTCTGCCATTTGAGTAGGGTAGGCGTTTGTGACTATGCGTGCGTGAGACCACCTCGGGGAGAGGAATGAGGGAAGAAGAAGAGGGAAGGGAATGGGTAAATGCTGCCTTTCGCGCAGAGGAGCGAAGCTGGGCGGGCTCGAGAGGGACAGATCACATGGAGAGGAAGCTGTGGGCACAGTTGTTCAGTACCGCATTTATGGGTTTAACTTATTCATATTCTGATATTCAAAAATATATTTATATAATTCATCACAAATTATATATTTCATTATTTTATTATTAAATATTACACATATCACATTCTGATTATGAGTTTTACATTTCTATAGTAACAATAGAAATATAAAAAAAGTATGATATGTGTAATATTTACTAAAAGCTGGTGAAATACATAATTTGTGATGAATTCAATGTTCTGCATGTAAATCTCCCTTATATATATTCATTCAAAATTAAGAATATATATATGTTTATAATCTGAAAATATATATATATATATATGTTTATAATCTGAAATAATTAATTGATTGAATTATTTTCTTTTAAAAAATTTCAATAAAAAGTTATTACAAATTAAGTATATATATTTGTAAATTACAATAACATTAAATCATTATACCCAAGTTATTCGTTAACCAAAAAATAGAAATTTCATCTACTATCAAAATAAAAAAAGACCATTTCATCGAGATATATGTTACATTTAGAATAATGACTATAATTTAAGAAATCCAAAACTAATTACATCATTGACATTTTTTTTTTCTAATTTTCATAATAAGTGTTAAGTTGAAAATATGAAATTTAAGAAAGACAAGCATAGCATATATAGGTATATAGAGAAAAGAGTAAAGGTCAATTTAGCATGAAATTTATCTTTAATAAATAATGATAATTTTTCTCTTTAATCAAAGGTGGTAGTTGAATTTATACGACATTACAAAGAAACAGATTATTAGCGTCAACTAAAACTGATGCTATTAATTGTTAGGCCTGTGCTGATCAATATTTTAGCGTTGGTCTATCGTTAGTCAACTATCCGACAGCTGATTAAGCGGTGCTAGTGATATTGCCCATAGCTAATTAACTGATGCTAATAATGGATGTTATTAGTGTTAGTTTAGTGACAATTATAAGGTCCTTCTCTGATAGTTGATCGACACTGATATTACCTGTCAGCATCAATCCAATGCGACCTTGCTCATAATCAAAGTCAGCATTGGATATTTTTTGATGTGGATATTAATTATCTATGTTGCTTATTAAAATGAAATTGATATCATCTATTTGTGTGGATTATTACCAAAGACTACTTAATTTACCTATAACAACAATTAAGGTACAATTCATAACATATATAACAAACCATAGCAATTAAGACATATATATTTTCATTGAAATTAAATAAAATATATGTTAAATATCATATAAATTCAACACAAAAAATCTAACCACATTCAATTCAACCAGAGTATGTAATTAGATCACTCATCCACAATATAACTACAATATAGACTGAATAGCACAAAAAGAAACAACATAAAGACATCAACTTATGATAATGATGGTGTCTGAGGTGCGAGCACAAAACCTTGAGATATAAAAGCCTGCATGAACCGGTCAAACTTCTCCTATAGTTGTTAGGTCAATTGATGTGGCGTCTGAAGTTCTTGCTCAGTAGAAAGGTATGCTAATGCTGCTCCTCAAGCTCCTGCTCATTAATAGACTGAAACCTTTTAGAGTCAACAGAGGATTGGGATAAGCTGCTACCACCAACTCACTATTTTGTGAGTGATGTTAAAATGTGGTTAATAATTTGGTCCACTAAAAAGCAATCATCCCCCAACCAAACAATTCCTAAATATACTAATGATGTAAAAGCTTCAATTATTCATAATGAAATCCAAAATAATCTCAAATTTTTGGTTTGCGACTATCGAAACAAAATGATCTTTTTTTGAAGGTCGGTCAAGGCCTTCAAATTAAACTAAGGAGGCGTTTGGTTCGTTGTTATCTTAGCATTATGTTATATAATCTAGATATCATGACATCTAGATGTCATCTTTTAACTAATAATTTTATAGTCTAATAAAAGATTATTTATAGATGTCATTAAACTAAATAATTATTTCCTCTAGATAACATAACATAACACCAAGATAACATTGAACCAAATGACTCCTAAAAGTAAACAGCGCTACTACAGCAGAAGCGACGGGAGCACTCATCGCGATGACAGCCGCCCAAGAGTGGGTGGATACGGCGGACGGGATTTGGATAGAGGGCGACTCTGCCATCACTATTGCGGACCTTCACCGGACAGCCAGAGGACACCCTCCCGACAAGACCATGGCCCAGATTGCTGAGCTTTTTTGTGCCTTTAAGGCATATAGGATATCTCATGTTTATAGAGCCGCTAATAGAGCGGCAGACTTTGTAGCTTCCTTTTCTTATTTCGATGACACAGAGTGGCGTAGGGTCATGTCCCTTCCACTCGATTTTTGTGCGATCCTCAACGAGGATCGAACTTTTTGTACCTGATGTATCTTTTTACTGTTATAGTATTATAGGCTATGGCCGAATTTCATGTAAAAGTAAACACGTCAAATTATATACAACATAAAGGGGACTATTAGCATGAATTGTTTTAATTGGGTATGGACTGCACTAGCATGCAATTGACATATGAGTATTAATTTAACAGCTGCTAGCCTTTTCAATCTCTTTTGCAAGCCATGAAAAGATAGTTGCTCCTTTAGATATATAGCTTTATTTATCATTTTGATCTGTTAATAATTAAAGTTTGTTCATTTATGGGAAATTAAGAGAATTAAATGTTAATATAGCCATAGGGTAGCTAGATATCTAATTGCTTATGGGAGAATATTAATTCAGTTTAACTTAATGAACACTTGAGATTTAAAATGAATATATATATATATATAAGTTTTAAGTCACAATCGATCAATCAACCATAATTTCTTAAGCAATCAACTTCTATAAGAGTAGTGAGTGTAGTTGAGGTGGGGACTCTTTTTTCAGTCTAATGCATCTAGGGGACTATAATGAAAATAATTAATTGTTCCTAGGAGATAATATTTATTTAAGGTGATTTATATTATAATATTCTATCATCCAAATATAGAGGTAATTATTCACTTTAGCGTAAGAGAACTGCGTGATTTGAGTACTTTCTAGGAGGGTCATATCCAATTCCAATACTACTAATTAAGCTTAATCATATTAACTATGGAGTTTTTTTTATCATTAATTAACAAGAGTTTTTATGCATATATATAAATAACACACACGTATATAAATATATTTGTACATTACATATGTGTGTACATATATATATTAATTTATATATAAGTTTTTTTTTAATGTGAATATTAAGTTAATGTGCTTGATTATGTATGTATGCAAAATGATAAAAAATGCTTTAAAAAGATGAGATAAAATCTAATATTATTTTTAAAAAAAGTGAACAAAGAAAACATGATAGATAAGAAAAGTACAAGAGGTTTTCATTCCCACATTTGTGTAATATTCGGAATAAAAAAATAGAGAAATTACATATAATTTCATCGTTAGTTTTCATCGTTAGTAAATATTATAAATTTTATATTAAATTCTTAAAATTTACAAAGATTATAAAATACTTTAATTATAAATTACATTTTATATAATCCATTTGCTCCTATCATTATATTTTTACTAAAATTAGACCATTATCTAAAGTATAGTTAGAAATTTTATATCCCAACTTGTGATTTAATGAGAGAGGAATTTGATAATCTAAAACACGGTAATATCTAGTTGTTGATTGGAATTGACGACAATCTAAAAACTGGCAAAAACCAAACTAAATGATCTTATCCGGTACTAATCTGCTTCATTGCGAGAGCTAGTATATCCCATATCAGAATTTGAATGTACTGTATAAATAAAATATTCTTGTTAACACGTGGATCCTACGCTGCATCCCTGCCGTACACGTAGTGCCTAGTTGGCTTCAGTCGCTCTCATTTATATACTAACTCCTTTGTTCTTGCAGATTTCTGACCAGGTCTAACCCCGGCCCCGAGGGTTCTCTTAGCCTCGTCCACGACTAGCCAAGATCATCCTCGGTAGCATCGGGCACGAGGTTACAAAGCAGTGCCTGTCACAATCAACTTGATACAACTGCGTCGTTCCCCGTACAAAGCACCTTCTTCCATACCCACAAATCGAGGGTCCGCATGCTGCAAAATATCACGGATCCCTAGAAGAAGTACTAGTATTAAAAGATATCATCCTACTTTCGCGGCTCTCGGCCCCTCCGATGGCCGATAAATGGCGCGAACCCAGAGCTTGTCCACATCCTTTTCTCTGGGAAACCAGGACGAAGCTACGCACTCTGCCTATAAATACCCTAGAACAATCACCAGAAAGAAGGCGATTCTGATTACAAAAAAAAAGATCAATTCCCATTATACTGAGGCCCCAACGGAGGAGCTCTCTCTCCCTCTTCCTTCTCTTTGTCTCTAAAAAGCACTATATTAGCCGATACGGCTACTTTTCTCCCATTAGTAAATCTTCTGCATCGATCGCTCGTAGAGAATTTCCTCCCTGAACCACCTTAAATCCCTGTGTATTCCTCTGGATGCCCGGAGCTCTCGCTCTCTCTCTCTCTCTCCCTCTTTCTCCGTAAGCATCCTCCAACAGGATCATTCCTTCTGCGCGTCGACGTCTCCTGGAACTCTCTCTTTTTTCGGTGTTTCTTGGGATCCCCTATATCCTACATCAACAATTCTATATCAAGTTTCAAAAAGTATTTTATATATTATAATTAAAGATACTTATTGAGAATGATCAGTATAAATTTTAAATGTAAAATGTATAATATTTATTAATTATGTTATTGTATATGTGATTCTTTAAAAATTATACATATAGTTGAAAACAAAAAAAAAACAAAATATCAAATTAATTTACTATAAAAATAAAAAAATTAATATATTAATCAAATTTGATGAACAAGGTAAGTCGTGTGCTTCGGAGCGCTCCTCCGGCCTAATCTCATTAAAGACTGAGGATCCTTTTTTCTTCCTGAAATCTCTCTCTCTCTCTCTCTCCACTCGGTTTCGTGCGAGCTCGACACAACGGGGGTGTTGATTTGCACGCTCGACGACTTAGATGCGCCGCCCGCACGGCCTCACTTCGGCGGGCGCAAGAGCGGCCTCGAAATTCCTAGATCGATCGATGAAACCATCGATCGCTGCAATTTTTTAACCAGCCATTGTTCCCCTTCACCGAGCACAAGATTTCCGGCCGGCCGGCAACTCCAGATCTGGCGATCTAAATCAAAGTTTGGAAAACAAATTCAACTCGGCAATCGAAACAGGGAAGTTCGGATTGGACCTGATCTTAGGATCTGACGGTGTGAAGTACTCCTCCTCGTCAAAGCTGATCTCCCCGAATAGAAGAAAGAATACATGTATTTATGGCAGTCGTATGCGGTTAGTGAGTCATCACACCAGCTCTCGGAGACTCCGATGTCTGCCGGAATTGCCGAGGAGGTGCGGAAGAAGAGGCAGGCACGAACTAAGAGGAGCCGCCCGGCAACTCCCGGACGAGAGAGAGAGAGAGAGAGAGAGAGAGAGAGAGAGGAGGTAGAAAATTGATTGATTGACAAGCACGCGTAGATAGGGCAAGAGCTTGGGGAAGGCGATCAACGGTTTGGGGATCTTCGCAGGGTCGAATGGATCAGAACCTTCAATTTAGTTTTAATTAGTCCATTAAAATCTGATTAATTTCAATTTTGAATTTCAAAATAAATCAATTTTGAATTGTTTGATTCGAGTGTTAAATTTTGGGTAAGAAATTTTTTTTATTTTATAGATTTAATGAGAAAAAAATTAGTTTAGTATTAAAAGTGTGTAAAATATGAAATAAAACTAATTTTAATATTTATATTTGTATTGGATGTGAAATAAAATTAATTTTTGTAATTAACATTTATGTTGGGTAAAAAAAAAACCAAACAAATCCTAATCTTCCTTGGCACCAGAAGCTCCTCAAGCAAGCTTTGTAAAAAGTGAAGCTTCTCAAGTAAACTTCATTAATCAACACGTTTGGTTCGAGCTTTTTTTTAGTCTAATATAAATTTTAATTATAAAAATTAATTTTATTACATATTCAGCATAAATACAAATATTAGAATTAATTTTATTTCATATTTTACACACTTTTTAATATTAAATTAAATATTTTTTCTATTAAATCTATAAAATAATTTTTTCTTCTTTTGTTCAAAATTCAATCCTCGAGATCAATGAAAGTAGATGAATGTGCAGGAATACATAGGCTTGTTTGATCATTGGGTCTATGCCTAACTAAAAAAAAATGCTTAATAACTATTAAAAAAATTATCAATTTCATGCTATTAATATAACAAATAGAATTAGTTACATTAAATATTACAATTGTTTAGTTCACACAAAAGTTATCCAATAATAATATCGTGTGTTTCTTGTGATTGCACCACGAACAGGATCTCCGCCAACTACCTTCATCGAGCAATTATTCCCTAGGTCAGCAGGACCGTCACGACCTGAAACTGCGATTTCCCCTCGAGTTCAACGATATAAAAAAAAACTCGATATTTATTTTTGTTGTCCATTATCCAACAAACCAAAACTGCGATTTCCCCTCGAGTTCAACGATATAAAAAAAAACTCGATATTTAATTGCAACAGATCATCTAAGATATATATTATCTATCGCAAACTAGATATTAGCTAGAAATGTAAAAAAAAAAAAAGACCGTTCAATAAAATTTTTATTTCTGCAAATTCACATCATTCAAATTAAGCATATGTCACAAATATTCACAACATAAATGAAATTACAATGCATTTTCAGATAAACAGCAAGTTTGATAATTAATTTCTATTCTATTCCACATAATTAAACTTGGATATTGTCTAATTTTGAATTAATTTAAATTCAGGTAGAAATCAAAAATTAATTTAAAGTTGAATAATCAAATATATGAATTAATGTTATAAAGAATAAGTACTGCACTCTATTATTATTATTATTATTATTTTGAAATACTCAAAACTAAAATTAAAAGAGAGAGAGATAGAGAAATAATGAATAGCATGTAGTGGAATTGAAGGATAAGCATATGCTAGATTTGCGCAAGTGGAATTCGAATCGCAATAGATCATAATTTTTAACTAATTTGATTTCAACTTACAATTAAGACAAAATATCTTAATTATATAACATTATATAATAATTAAATATCTTTCACATATATGATCAAAAGAAAAACAAATAAATCATTAAAAAAAAGATACGAATTAGTTTTATGAGCCCACAAAACAAAATTACAAGATTTCATGTAATGTTTAAAGCATATATATATATATATATATTAAATATATATATATATATATAGGACAAGAGACGTACCCTCAAATGGAGTTGCTGGTCGGCCTAGTTTGATTCGAAGTTTAAATTTTAAATATGAGATAAAAAATATTTTATTTATAAATTTAATGAGCGAAGAAAATGGAAATTCGCAAATAGATTAACAGCTTTTTTTTTCTTATTTTTTTTAAACAAATCCATCCAACTCTAATTTTAAAAGTAATAATATCTCTTTTATCAAAATAATAATAATAATAATATTTTAGCCGCCTCCTTCCAATTTTATGGCTGTCAATTAAGGGTGTTAATATGGATCGAATATCAAAAATCAATCGAAAATTAAATCAATTTTAGGTCGAATTAAAATCGAATCGATTTAAATGAGCCGACTAACGAGCCAAAAGTTCGGCTCGGTAATAATTTCCAGTCGATTTTGAGCTGGAGTAGGCTCGGCTCGATCTAGCTCGAAATCGGCTCAAATTAAAATATATTTTATATAATCATGTATATAATATATTATATATAATATATATGTGTTATATAATATATATATTATAAACCGAGCAGATCTCTAGTCGGATCGGGTCGAGATTACCCTGCTTGAGATCGTCTCAAAAAATAACTGAGATTTGATTTATTTTCGTGCCAACTCGAAAATGAATCGAAATCGACTCGAAATCGATTGGAATTGACTCGAGCTGGGTCGAAGTCTAACCCAATTGAGCTGGAGTCGATTTCGAGTTGATCGAAATATAATCAATTCAATTTTGAGTCGGTACTGACTCTGCTCGAATTTGGATCGGTAACAGCCCTACTGTCGATCATATCTTTTATAAACGCACATTAGCCTTTTTGTCAATCAATCAATTTTCTGCCTCCCCTCTCTCTCTCTCTCTCTCTCTCGCGCGCGCGGGTCCGGGAGTTGCCGGGCGGCTCCTCTTAGTCCGTGCCTGCCTCTTCTTCCGCGCCTCCTCGGCAATTCCGGCGGACATTGGAGTCTCCGAGCGCTGGTGTGACGACTCACTGACCGCCGGCGTCGATGCGACTGCCATAAATACATTTATTTTTCTTCTATTCGGGGAGATCAGCTTTGACGAGGAGGAGTACTTCACACCGTCAGATCCAAAGATCAGGTCCAATCCGAACTTCCCTGTTTCGATTGTCAGTTGAATTTGTTTTCCGAACTTTGATTTAGATCGCCAGATCAATGGTTTCATCGATCTATGAAGGGGAACAATGGCTGGTTAAAAGATTACAGCGATCAATGGTTTCATCGATCGATCTGGGAATTTCGAGGCCGCTCCTGCGCCCGCCGAAGTGAGGCCGCGCGGGCGACGCATCTAGGCTGTCGAGAGTGCGAATCAGCGCCCCCGTCGTGCCGAGGTCTCGCGAAACCGAGTGGAGAGAAAGAGAGGTTTCAGGAAGAAAAGAGGATCCTCAGTCTTTAATGAGATTAGACCGGAGGAGCACTCCGAATATAAGAAAATAAGCTTCTCAACTTTCTACAATGATTAATTTAGAGATCTATATGGAGAAAAGATTGGTTGGAAAAACCCAAGTGAGATGTTTCAAAAAAAGTTGACGTACACTGTATACCTTCATCCATAATAACGGCCTATTTCTAATTTGCCTTCTTCAAGATTTATAACACAGTTGAAGTGTCAATTTTTATGGGCAACAATATGAATGCTTCCTGGGCAATGATAGTTTAGATTTAGGATTTGTTATTGTTTTGTTCCATAATCTAGTGGCAGTTACTTGCTATTTCTCAAGCTGATTGTTTGGTTTAAGTCTCTCTATTCCTCACACACTTGTAGTGCCAAAAAGTTTAATCATAATTTTAAAATCATCCGAATAGGGGTGGCAAAATAGGTTGGCAAATCAGGTTCAGGTCGAAACCAAACCCGACCCTACCTGACCCGAATAGCCTCAACCCAAACCTGTCCCATTTATTAAATGGGTCAAAATCCATGACCCAAATCCAACTTGATTAATAAATGGGTCAGGTTCGGGTTGGATTTGGGTTCACGGGTCGGGTCATATGTTGCCACCCCTACATCCAAACCCGCCTAACTTCTACTCAAATAGAAATCAGCTCAAATAATTTTGAATTGAGGTTGAAGTCATATCAGTGACTCCAAAAAATTTCAAATTGATTTCTAGTTTGAAATTAAGATATATATGTGCATGTGCTGATTTGATATTTAAAAATAATTACATGGCATAATTCTAAAATTGATATGATGGTTATTAGGTCACGAGTTCTACTGAAAATTCCCGAGCCTTATGACTTGATTCAGTGGATCAAATTGATTTCAACTACTCAAATATTGAGTGATTTCAAGCAGGTTTCATGTATTACGTATTCTTTATCATCCTAGGCTCTTCATAAAAAGTAAACTAAAGCTAAAGAACATTACCACTTTTTCAAAGACCAAACTTTTCAGATTGGACCAGAATAAAGAAAACAGATAAAACAAAAGACGTCTTGCAAGTAAAGTTGATGGGAATCTAGTGCCTTTCAGAAAATTCACATTAAAGATTTAGGCTCTCTTCTAGCAACATAGGCAAACCATTTTTTTTTCAAATAAGCAACATTTTGGTGGTCTGACAACTCCTATTTGTTATTTCTCATGCTTTATAGCATTCTTCAGACTTTTCTGATTTCAAATTGCCTCAGGCTTCGAATACTGGCTCCAGTGATCTTCTGAAATCAATCACAGGCCTAAATGTGCAGCCTGTAGAAATGGTTTCATCTAAATTGTTTGTTCAGTGTTCGCGGCAGAAGGGACTCTTGAAAATCTGCAGGCATCTTCTCAATTATCGAAGTACCATTGTCAAACTGTCTGAGTACATATCGTGTATTTTAGTTTTTCAAATTGTTTGGCATTTTATATAGAATTAAGCATCTAACATCCATACTCTTTATTTTATAATGTTTTATTTATGATTTCAAGTTCGTATTTTACATGCTATTCTGGTATGATATGTCTGAACTTATTATTTTTAGATCTATTATTTTTAATTCATCAAGTGTGCTGCTGTGAAACGCTTGCGTAGTATGCTTTTACATACTGCTTCAAGCAGTTTCATGGTAATGATTTTGAACTGGGTAAATCTTCAACAGTAGTTTCTGAGATCAGGATCATCTTCCAGGTTTGCTTTCTTGGTTACCAACACAATTTAGTTTCCTATACTTCCTTCCTTGTACATGCTTCCGTCGCTAGGTTATTCGTCACCTTGACTTATATCCTTATGTTGTGGTAATATGTTAGGATTCTCCTGGTTTGCAGTAGACTTTCTTATTTCACAGTCAGCTCTTAGGCCAATAAACTGGAACCTTGAAGTCAGCTACTAGGAAAATTGCAGATTATCATTTTACTTTCTAGTGTTGAGATCTATGATACGGAAATTCCTTTTAAACAAGTGGTTTATGGATTGTCCTAAAGAACAGAGCGGAGTTGCAATAGCAGAATAAGCAATTGGTTCAGATAACAGAGTTTTCTCAAATTCAATATAGTGGTCATTGACTAACATGATGAAAACAAATGTATATGGTTCATAAAGAGTACTATTGATCCTCATGGTCAACATTTGGAAAAGAAAGACGTCAATCTAGAAACACTACTACCGTGCAATCCTTAGCTGGCAATGATGTCCCTGTTAGTCTTGTCTATTCCCCTCTTCTTCTGCTTCAACTGCTGACTGGTTAAAAGGCAGAGAATTTCAGTTTGTTATTAGTTTTTTCCGGCAGTCAAGCAAGGCACCAGCTTCTCCTTAATTACCTTGCCTACGAATTTTGCATTTCTCATCATTGTCTTGTAGTTGACTGTAATTTGCAAAGACGATAAAAGCACTAATTAAAATGTTCAGATCAATTTCTAATGGCCTGCTTTTGAATTGGAATATCTTGATGCCAATATACTTGGAAGTAATGCAAGCTTCTTCCATGAACAGTTCTTACTCCATGAACGAATTCAAGTACTATGCATTGTGCTAGATATCGTGTTATAGTAATGCATATAATCAACTATTAGCAAATTGCAACACATGCTTAATCTCCTAAATGTTAGTATAATTTTAAAGGATAGCCAACACCATTTTATATGCATATGAATTTATCCTAATAAAAACCACCATTAACCATGTCATTCCAAGAAGCAACAATGGCAATCAGAAAGAGAAAGAGGAAATAAATGTGTAAGGGCTCGACATTGTGGAATGTCTTTGGGTATTCTCTAGACATCAATGCAGAATTAGCAATGTATACAACGATGAAGATTGTAGTAACTTAGTGGCCCGCACCATTGCCCTTACTGAGCTATGTTTGTGAAATTTGCGCTTTTGATGTTTGCTAAGTTTCCTTTGAAATCTGCTCAATAAATAGAGTTGGAAATATAAGGAAATTGAATGTGTTTACACCTCAGTTCTTGCAGTTTGAGAATTCAGTAGGGAAAATGCTTCTTATTATGCACCATAATGGACATGCTTGCAAGGGCGAAAGAAAGATTGAAGGGACTGAATTAGCGCACTTCCTATTATATGCTCAGATTAGGTCACTTATTCATTTAGTTCATTGATAGGATATGTTTATCGTGATAAATATTTTTGGTCTTGGGCAATGTAAACATATTAATGGTCATAGATATCATGCATTGGTTTTGCACTATTGTGAGCATACAACATTCCCGTGTTGCATTGTCACGTGCATCTGCTTCACACGCTACTTTTTCTACTAATTAAATAAACTAAGTATAGTGCTTCAGCACTTGCAAAAATATATTAATCTCTACTTTTTTATATTTCATGAAGCTTGTGCACTATTATTGCCAATATGAGCAAAATATCTGTTAAGACTTCATTATATAGCTCACCATTCCTGATAATTATCCTGGTTATAGAAAATGCATTCAATCTTTGTAGCTTCCCAAATTTAGTTGGATTGCGTTATAGGCATGCTCGTACTGGAATAAAGGAGGTAGTATATTATGTGTGCTTTCGTTCTATTTACTTGCCAGTATTATTTGTTTGGTGAATTCTCATTTTTTTCTTTTCAGGCAGTCCTTTGTGGTCTATTTCGGTCTGGAAAAGTAATTTTCCATCCGAATGATGAAGAAGAAATTAAAGAAACAGATAAAGTATGAAAAACTTTTGTAATATGTAATAAGTGCTTTTTTAGTATGAAAAACTCTATTTTCTACTTGATGATATTTTTGGAATGCTTGTTTCTCCAGTAAACTTAGTTCTATAATTGTTGTTATCTTTCTAGTACTCGAACACTTAGATTACAATGTTCTCAAGTTCATTTGTGAACTTCTCACGATTGGTGTCTTATCTGTAGATCTCTCTTTTCTTTTATTTCCCTCTTTCTCTAGTTTGTACTTCCATTAATTGCATGTTCTTCCATTGCTTCTTCCCGTCAAACAAACTCCTAGTATGTACAAACTTCTGGGTTAGATTTTGAAGGCTCATTGAAAAGGGTTGTAAATGAAAAGTAGTTCTGCTTCATTAAAGCTTGTGTATGCTCTAATATCCAGTGAGCTCCTGCTATGTCATTAACAATAAATGCACATTGATGTTCATTACAGTGATAAAAAGAATTTGAATACTGTAATTTATTAATTGTGCAGGCTGCATGCCTCAAAATTCGCACATCATGCTTTCAGTTTAACACAATATTAGAATTATACTACATGAGGTCTTATGAGATTCTTACAATCACATAAGTAAACTGTATTCATGGTTATATTTTTTGTATTTTTATGTAGCTGTTGGTTATAGTACCTGTTCATTGGAAACGTCTACCACAACTTCCACTCCTCTGTTCTGCTAGTGAACATGCTTCTGCTGAAAATCAGATGGTTGCACAGAACAACATTTCCTGTGACGCAGTCCCGGAGTTAAAGAAATCACGATTTGAGAACATAGTGAAGCGCCCTTTCAAATCGACATCCAAGGTACAATTTGGATGAGTGGCCTGCTTTAAATTATTAATATTCAGTACGTTTTGTTGAAACAGTTTGACCGTTTCTCAGGCTAGTGATTGGAATCTGGGACCCAAAGAGTGTATTCTTATGGTTGGATGGAGGTCAAATGTTTGTGAAATGATGAGGGAGTATGATAGTTATCTTGGACCTGGTAGTGCATTGGTATGTCTACAGCTAGGAACAATTCTATAGTGAGGTGTATGCACAAAGTTGCTTGTCAGTTCATTTTTACGGTTGTATTCATTGATTTTGTGCATGTGTTTTCACGGATCCTTTTTATATACTTTCTTGATGACAACGCTTTATGTTGAAAATTGAGTTTTTGGATCCATTAGTTCCTATTAATCCACATTCCCATCAACCCCCAGCGCTTGCCCTCCTGCTTAATACCTTCACCTATATGTGTAATATACTAATGTGGTTTTTATGTTGCTTGGAAAACATGTCTGTGTGTTTCTTTTTTTTCTTTTTTGATAGTACGTCTGTGTTTCTTACCGCATACTTATAAGGAACTTCTGTAGAGAATGACCATATCTCACTAGTTTGTTGGTATTTCTCCTGCCTCAGGAGGTTTGAGTACAAAAAAAGAAGAAAAATCCTAGAGAATGGATACCTCTCAATGAATTGTGCTATCTTTTTAGCATTTGAGTTGTTGAAAGATACAATTATGATGCAGTTGATGGTTTTTAGCTTCCATGTTTATTATTGTAGAAACTGTTGATTCCATTTCATGCACTTTGAAATATGCTGGATAAATTTTTTTTGTGACTAATTTTGTCTACAAAAATCATTGTTCTTTTTCACTTATTGAATTTCCGATCTTGTAGGTTATACTGGACTCTCTGCTGTCAATGTATAAAATTTCCTTTGCAACTTATGTTTTTCTATTTCATTCTCAAAGCATGTGAAACCTTTCAAAAGAGTCCTGTGTTGTAAATGCTCTGCTTAGAATCTCTTTATATAAAGTTTCCATGTCAGATATTCTTGCTTTGCCTAGGATTTCCATGCCCAAAACTCTTGTTGAGTTTGTTTTACTTGTTGCTTTGGTATAGTTTGGTATAACAAACTCAAGGCTATTCTGGGAATTCCCATCTATGCTGACACTGTAACATAGGTCCTAAGCCGTCTAGTTTGGAATCAGAGAACTAAGATTTGAAAGAAGATATCGCTTTATGTCAGAGCCAAAAACAATACAGTAGATATGTAGGCTTTTTGATAGAAGATATGTGGGCTGTTGGTATTTTTCAATGAAAAATAAAGAGAGGAAACTGAAACTAATTGCTGCAGATTGAAGGGAAATCAGAACACTCTCATTAACATGAAGCATTACAATTTAAAGCTTGAAAAAATAACAAATTCCTAAAAAACAGCCATGATAAACTGAATAACTAACTCCTAAAAATGAGGAACAAACTTGACTAAATCAAACTTTGACAAATTATGTTTTAACCTTATGGATCTAGATGTGGAACTTATGCCATGATATTGAAGTCAAGAAAAGAAGTTAATAATTTACTTAAGCTGAAATTGAGATTAAATTTTAATTTTCACAATAAGATGGGGAAAAATCTTATTCATCTACTTCAGAAATAGCAAATGTAAATGAAGTCATTTAAAAAAAATTCACTGCTTTAAAATTGACAAGCCTGCTTAGATTGATGCATGAATACTATCTATTCATATAGAAAATAAAAGCCCTAACGTAAATGCAAAGATTTGAATGCAAGACAAAATAGATTAGTAATTAGCGTACATAAATTTTTTGGGAATGAATTCCACACTTGGTGATACCTCTCCACGTACCACATGATTGATGCAACTCAGATAATTGGGGGGGCATATCTCGTATGTCTCCAATCTTGTACATAATCTTAATGTATATGTTAATCATATTTGTTGTACTACATACTGGAATTTAAAATTTAAGGAATATATTGATCACTCTTCGGCATCTGCAATGACTCATCTCAATTGGCCATTCACGTGTCACTCGGAAGGACAAAGAAGTGGATTTATAGTCAACTAACATTAATAAAGCTATTAGAATAAGCACACCTGACAAGTTCAAACATGAGAATTAATATAGTTCACGACAATCACCCGATGAGGTGTATGTCACCCGACATGTCATGCCCCAAACTGTAGATAATATATTAATTTAACAAGTCATGCTAGACTAAAGAGATTCTGATAGACTTAGAGATGTACTTTTATCGGACTGATTTTAGATTTCCCAAGTCAAATGTCCAACCCTTAGGGTCTGTTTCTTTATAAGGTTAAATTTAACAAAAATTAATCTTGAATAAAAATATTTTTTTATTAAAAATTGTGAATGATGTGAAATAAAATTAATTATTATGTTGGACTATGTGAGAGATATGATATAAATTAGTTATTATTTTAGTAATGTGTAAAATATGAAGTAAAATTAATTTTTAATATTAAATTTTATGTGTGATGTGATATGTCAGATTAAATTAAATTAGGTTAATTTTTAAATTCAAAATAAACGGGCTTTAATCATGAAAATTATTGCATAATATTGTTCATATTTTTAAAATAACATGCTATTTTTTTTCCACATGTAATATATGAATTTTATATTTTTCTGAAAAGGGCACGTGTTATGTAAAAAATAATTGATTTAACAAAGTAAGAATTTTGATTTATTTTGAAATTCAAAATTGAAATTAATCAGATTTTAATGGACTAATTAAAACTAAATTGAAGGTTCAGATCCAGTCGACCCTGCGAAGATCCCCAAACCGTTGATCGCCTTTCCCAAGCTCTTGCCCTATCTACGCGCGCTTGTCAATCAATCAATTTTCTGCCTCCTCTCTCTCTCTCTCTCTCTCTCTCTCGTGTCCGGGAGTTGCCGGGCGGCTCCTCTTAGTCCGTGCCTGCCTCTTCTTCCGCGCCTCCTCGGCAATTCCGGCGGACATCGGAGTCTCCGAGAGCTGGTGTGATGACTCACTGACCGTTGGCGTCGATGTGACTGCCATAAATACATTTATTCTTTCTTCTATTTGGGGAGATCAGCTTTGACGAGGAGGAGTACTTCACCGTCAGATCCAAAGATCAGGTCCAATCCGAACTTCCCTGTTTCGATTGCCGAGTTGAATTTGTTTTCCGAACTTTGATTTAGATCTCCAGATCTGGAGCCGTCGGCCGGCCGAAAATCTTGTGCCCGGTGAAGGGGAACAATGGCTGGTTAAAAAATTGCAGCGATTCGATGGTTTCATCGATCGATCTGGGAATTTCGAGGCCGCTCCTGCGCCTGCCGAAGTGAGGCCGCGGGGGCGGTGCATCTAAGTCGTCGAACCTGCAAATCAGCGCTCCTGTCACGTGCTCGCGCGAAACTGAGTGGAGAGAGAGAGAGATTTCAGGAAGAGGAAAGGATCCTCAATCTTTAATGAGATTAGGCTGTAGGAGCACTCCGATGACTTACCTTGTTCATGAAACTTGGTAAATATATTAATTTTATTTTTTTATAGTAAATTAATTTGATATTTTATTTTTTTTGTTTTCAACTATATGTATAATTTTTAAAGAATCACATGATATATAATAACATAATTAATAAATATTATACATTTTACATTTAAAATTATCATTCTCAATAAGTATCTTTAATTATAATATATAAAATACTTTTTTAAATTTGATATAGAATATTTTATTTATACATTATATTGCATACTACTCTAGCATACCATTTCAGACGCTCTTCATGGTACATTCATTCATAAATTCAAAAAATAGGTTGACTTTGTTTCAAATGCATGTGTTTATTCAAAGTTTTTATGCACTTGGGCTTATTGTAAACGGTGATGAAAAGAGATGTGGCGTCATGTGATTCTTTTGAAGTTTAGTCATATCATATGCTGGTATTTATATCAAATTCAAAATTTTATTTTTTATTATCATAAATTCTAATAAACACTTGGACTGTGTTTTGGATGCACGTACTTTTTTGTAAAAATTAAAACAGTTGCGCTATTGTAAATGCAGATAAAAAAATTATATGATATCCGATTCTTCTGAATTTTAGTCATACCAATAGGTTTATGTATGTATTGTATTATTGTAGTTGTGTTGTACATTCTTGTATGCCCATTTATGTGGTGCTTTTCATGTGTCTGTTAATATAGGTTGACATTTTTATATCCTGTTTCAAGAGTTACCCTATCCCTTTCTTATATTTTATGCACATAGAAGTGATGTCATTATTATGCACTAACATGTACATTATGTACTTAGGTGACGTTGCAGTAAGTTTTGTTTTTAAGTAATATAATTTTAATAGCAACATGTTGCTTTGATCGTTATCTATGCTGTGTTATCCATGACTTCAATTTAATTGCCCACTAATTTTGGTTAATTACTGAATCACAGAGTTTGATGCGGTTACTGGGAGCAAGATTTCTTCAATTGACATAGGTGCTCGTGTGGTCCAAATGGCATATAGCCCAACTAGTGGGCACACTGTTATTTCTATTCTTGAGGTCTACTCGAAACGTATTCTTTCTTTTGGCATACTAATTTTTGGAACACCATCTAGTGGTTTTTAAATCTTAACCACTGCTATGAATTTTTTGCTTTCATCGTTGTCATACTTGTGAATGTGTATTGATGGCTCTTCCTCTTCAATACCTGTTTTGCACTGTTTCTAAAACATTATTATACTAACCTTTCAAAAAAAAATTATTATACTGAGTGAGCTGATTTTAGTGTTGAAATCTTTGAGTGTCTGAATAATAAAATAGACCTATTAGCTTAACGTTTTGCAAATGAAACATTTATGTTTTTAATAGCAATTGTAATACTTACGTTAGGTTGAAACCTTCTCATGCTATCTTTGCATTATTTTATGTTATTTTCTCGCACATTAGATTAGAATTTTCTTATTGACTGTTACTTTTTCTTAACATCCAAGAAGGTAAAATTATGGCATTTTTCATTGACTTAGGAATTGGAATTGTGATTGAATGATGTCTGGGTTTCTGATTTTCTTTTGGAGCTGAGACATTTCATTGCTTGGTTAGAAAACTCTCTTTGGCTATACTTCATTTGGTCTTTGTACTTTGTGTACTCGAGTGACTTATTTGTTTTCATTATTATCCTAATTTATGGTTCAACTTTTCTTGGTTTTCATTGTTGCCTAATTATTTCAGATTTCAGCGGTTTGACATTACTTGTCTTAAGTTCTAGGTCGACTCACCACAAAGGGAATTTGGGTTCATGGGTTCTATTTAGGTCTTAACCAAAACTTATACTCGACCTAGAACTTAAGTGCTAGGTTCAACTATCTTACCCAGCTTGATTGTGTTTGGAAACATGATTTATGGTGTTATGCATACTGTTATGTTCCATGAGCACAACTCTATAAGAGAAATAATGAAAAAGCAAGTGTTACATCGTGCCACTAAATCTGATCATCTTTAAAATCATCTCTGGATGAAAAGATAGAGTTTTAACTGATCAATTATATATATTTTTGTGGGCATTGATTTCTAGATGACTCAAACATACCATGTCCATAATGTTTTTGTGTCATGATTTTTCAAAGCATTTGTTGAATGTTTTGTTCCAAATCCAAAATTTTGGATAGGGTTCGAGGTGGGTTTTTATGATGGGTCCATCCTTGACATCCTCACAACATTCTTTTAGTGGGAATTTACTTCTTTGAATTGTTTCATCTAATTTTTGGAATGCCATGGAGATTAAAAAAAAAATTATAGAACAACATTCAGGCCATGGAACGTAATTCTGGGTATACAGAAAGTATTTGCAGCAAAACTTAGTGTTATTAAAAGAAAATTTTTAAGATGGATGTGTGATAACAATAGAGCAGGTAAAGTAAAAGTTAACTATATTAAAATATAGAGACGGGAGGGGTCATCACTTAAAGTAAAAGGGGTTGGCCAAAAGTAATTCGATTAGATGACGTACAGAAAGTTTAGATAAATTAGATTAACACGAGATATTGCATTGGATAGGATTATTTAGTGAAACAGGATTCATAAAGCCAACTCGAAATTGTTCGAATAAGCTATTGATGATGATAATAAGAATTGTTTCATCTACTTTGTTGGCCATTTCTTCCTTATATGCTATATTGTTTAATAACCAAGTAATAGCATAGTTAGATCACACGTGCAGAGGTACCTTTTGTTTCCATAATAAGTTTCTCTTCTATATCCATATAGGATTGCACGATCCGATCATGTGACTTCGATTGTGAGCACACACTTGTATTACATTCACCTGAGAAAAGGACAGAACGAATTTCTATTGTTACTGAAGTTCATCTTGCCCTGACACCTCTTCAGCCTGTAGTTTTTTTTGGCTTTCATGGACGATTGAGTGTCACTGGTATGTTTCTAGATCTAAAATCTTGTTATTGCATTAATGTTTGTTTATCTTTATTAATCATGCAAAGTAACATAAACTTTTTATGGGACAATTGAAGTTGTCGGCACGGTTGACGGGGGAAGACCACCAACGAGAATAAAGACTGATCTCAAAAAGCCCATTGTCAATATTGCTTGCCATCCTCGTCTTCCAGTCTTGGTAAAATGTCTCCGTAACCTTTATCTCTTTGGTCCTCCTTTGTTTATCTTAATTGTTCTGTGCCATTTAGCACTTCACAGTCCTGTTCCTTTCTTTATCCTCTCAGTACGTTGCATATGCTGATGGTTTAATTCGAGCTTACAACATTCAGACATATGCTGTTCACTATACCCTTCAGTGTAAGCTTTAGATCACATTACAGCAGCCTTTTAATTTTTTCAATAACTTAATCACCAAGGAGAATTTAACTTTTTGAATAATTTCATGTATTTCTTTGTATAATTGGTTTTTTTTTCTGTTTTTTTCAGTTGATAATATGATCAAGCTCATTGGTGCTGGTGCTTTTGCATTTCATCCAACTCTGGAGTGGATGTTTGTTGGTGATAGGAGTGGTAGTCTTCTGGCATGGGATGTATCAACTGAGAGACCAAACATGATTGGCATGTATGTCTCTGATATATCACAAATGGTTCTTTGAGTTGAAAGAAACAGTAGCATAAAAAAACTTGGTGCAACTTTTTGTTGCTTGTGCTTGTAGGAAGCTTTCTCTATCACGTGTTCTAACCTGGAAACTATTATTAGCAAAGAATTTTTAAGAGTTCCTTACATGTACACTGTTTTGGCTGTCTTGTATTCGTTCCTTGTATGATCTTTTATTTTGTATTCGTCAATTAAAAGATAGTTCTTCACCATTCAATTTGATCTTTAGTTTTCTCTTGTGATACTGAACACAATTCAGGATTAGACCTGGATATATTACAACAATATATGCTATCCTGATATGGTTTTGAGCTAAATAACCACTAAGACTCTCTAAAAAGACTTTCATTAATATTTTATACTTATTTCACATCATACATAAATTTAAATATTCAAAACAATATTATTTCACATCCTACATAATTTTCAATCATAAAAATTAACTTTATTTCACATCCAATATAATCATTAATATAAAATTATTTTATTTCATATTATAACATTAAAATAATTCTCTCTCTCTATCTCAAAAAGAATTTAAAACAACCTAAAAACATACTCCAACTAAATGTGGCCAAGTAGTTAGAGGGCAAATGCTGACAAACATAATATTAAAAACAGAAAGATTACATAATAGTTTATAAATATTGCCGGTTACTTATATAACACATAAATGATTATATCATAGAAACTTCATATCACATATCTTCCATTAAAAATGCTTAAAATGTTATATTATGTTCTGTTTATTGTCCTTTTATGGTTGATTATTCTGTAGTCTTTTTTAAAGTGTATTGTTCATTTATAAGTACCTTTGTAATCACCATATGTGAACATCATATTTGATGCTTAGATTTGGTAATTACAACAATAACAAGGACAACAACAATAACTAAAGATAAAGACTCCATCTGAATCTAGTTGGCTTCTCCGTCTATCTTTATCTAAAGCAATGTCTACATGAGCGCATGTGATTTAAGGTCATGATTAATGACCATATCCTATCCTGTCTCATTTTTTTGTTTTCCCTTCTCTCTCTTTTATTGTGATTTAGATACTCTCACATTTATACATATGGGCTTTAAAGGTCAGATTTAATGGTTATTTACATGGTAAATTGAGCACATGATTAAATATTTTGAACATTTTTGGCAGAAGTTTGCTTATTTATTTATTTATTTATGTGGTACATTGCTTTGTAATTTGTAATTTGTAATATTATTATTTTTCTATCATGGAATTTGCAATTTTCTTCGCATTATAACATACAATCAATAGAGTTCCATACTCCATGGCGTGCTTCCCTGCAATTTGTATAATATTAGAAAAAATATAATATTGCACTAACATATATTTAGTTGTTTTCTTGTGCATGTATTTTACTGCTTGTCTGCATTGCGTCTATGTACTGTTTGATTTTGTCTTTACATTTCATGCTACTTTTGACTGAGATCTAACTCTGGCTTATGATTCGGTTATGATCTTGGGTTTAAACTGCAAAAACAGCACGCAAGCTGACACCCACCCAATAACATCTATTGCATGGCTCCCTTCCTTGCGGTT
The DNA here is from genome assembly GCA_002786265.1 of Apostasia shenzhenica. Classification (NCBI taxonomy): domain Eukaryota; kingdom Viridiplantae; phylum Streptophyta; class Magnoliopsida; order Asparagales; family Orchidaceae; genus Apostasia; species Apostasia shenzhenica. The sequence continues at coordinate 2,034,420 of KZ451885.1, read as the reverse complement.
GCTTGTTACTGTTTCAAAGATTGGCACAATACAGGTTTGGAAGACTCATGTAATTATGAATCCAAATAGGCAGCCTATGCAAGCAAATTTTTTTGAGAATGCAGGTATTCTACTCATTTCCTTTTTCTTATAATGCTACATTAAAAGTTTTATCTTTTTAAAAATATTTTGAAATACATTTTGATTTATAGTCTTGGCACGTTGAATTTTCTTGATTTCAGTGTTATTAATTCTGTATCTACCCTATGCATTTTGATTGTTTCCAGATAGTTTATGTGCATCATTTTTTGTCTTTTTACATTCTATCCTCAATTTTTGAATTTAGTCTGAGCTGGAAATAAAGTTTGGAGAGGCTAGTGTTTTTTTCTGGATTGATTTATTAATGGTGGATAACATTAATAAATATGAGTAGAGCTTGTTATAGGCATTTTTTTTTTGTTAAAACTACTAATTGCTAGTTTGTTAAACCATTTGAAATGATCTTATTTGTTCTGCTGATCATATTGAAGTCTAGATATGGAGATACTTCAATTTGAATGCAGGAAGTGTGATGACTTCACACTGAAGTGGAGGATAAATTAAAGGTTCATACATTGCTATGTCCACAGGATTTAAGAATTGTCTTTCAAAGTTCTGGTGAAGGACAAATGTCGTGATAGGCTGCGCAAAGTTTATAAAGTTCTTCCCAATTTATTACTTGTGATAACTTGGTGAGGACACGAATCAACATTGAATTGGACGGCCGGCCAGGATGACGTCATGTGTTGGAGATTTTCATATTAGTTTTATTTGGATTTTATTTGATTTAGGGGGCGTTTGGTTCGATGTTATCTTAGTGTCATGTTATGTAATTTAGATGTCATGACATCTAGATGTCATCTTTTATTTAATAATTTTATAATCTAATAGAAGATTTTTTGTAGATGTCATTAAATCAAACAATTGTTTTCTCTAGATAACATAATATAATATTAAGATAACATTGTACCAAACGCCCCCTTAATTTAAAGCAGATTTGGGAGATTTAAAGACTCGCCATTTTTGAAGTTAATTTTATTTTATTATAATAGAATTAGTTTCATATTTCCCACCTAGTGGGATTAAGGCTTGGTGGTTGTTGTTGTTGTTGTTGTTGTTGTTGTAGAATTAGTTTCATATTGTTTTCATTTATTTAGTATTTTATTTCTTACATTTAATATTATATTTTTAAATTTGTTTTATAGAATCTCTCTATATAAAGAGGTCGTCTGGCATTGTAATAGTAAGTAGCATTTGATGAATGAAATTATGTTTGAATTTTCTCAAAGCCTAAATCAGGATTGAGGGGTTGATATTTCGATGACGGTTCATTAATTCTAATTCTTTCCCTTAATTGCTTGCATTACCATGCTTACATCATAGTTAATTCATGTTTTGTGTATTAATGATGCTTAAGGTTA